>JBBPOD010000166.1:0-27291 GCA_038091255.1 Tylopilus intermedius | reverse complement strand
GCCACTCAGGCTTCCCCTGTGCTTTTCCATGGACTGCTGCGCCGCCCATCAGACCCGGGCCCACTCATACGCGTCCTCGTCACCCCGGGCTGCTCAGGTTGTCGAGCAGAATGTTGGTTGATCTGACTTGGACTTGTGTGCTGTGACCTTACCGGAGAGGCTATCCAACAACCGGGCGGAGTCTGCTCCACACTGTTTTCAATTTCGGAAGAACAAGACTACGCCCTTGGGGTCGAAGCTGGCTATGCTCAAGGTCCTACTCATCATTCGGAACAGAGTATTACCATTTGCACACACGTACATGAGTAGAATTCTTCAGAGGCAGGTTCTGACGGAGGAAGACTTCCGAGTAGGATTGTCTCCTCAAACGAACATCTCGGAATTATGATGGCGTTAGCTAGGTATTGATTGCCGGCAGGTTCTGAATCTCATACTAGTGTGCATTGCGTCGTCCTTCAACTTTCAACCTCAGGCTGGTATGGAGAGCGCGTCGTTGATTGTTCCGAGTCATCAGACTTTGCCAGTATGAGTCTGGAGTCCAACGCCGAACAGGTGAACTCGGTGGAAACATTACTTGATCCAAGTAGAGTGGATAACAGCGGCATACTGGTACAGTACAAACGAGTCTGCAAGCCCACTCGCAGTAAGCCCTCTGGTCTGAATATCACGAAGCACTAACTGTGATAGTTCAACAGCCTGAGGTGTCTTCATCCATATCATGTTGGGCGGAGTCATTGACCCCGGCCGCCAATGTCTTGATGGCGTTATTGTCGTCGTGACAATGGTGGCATGCAGTTAATGGTTGATGACGGTGGCATATGCTCAGTGCCAGTGGTGGCGTAAGGCTGCAGTCGTCGGCAACATCACTGTCTCGTCACGTCTTCGTTCTCGTCGTACCAAGTAGTGCATCGCCACATCGTCGGCAATGCGGGGTTTTCGACACAAGTACGTGCGATACCGTGGACGTGAACGGTGTCCTTATCGCGTCCTCGGTGTCGCGTCGGGTTGGTGCGTATTGAGTGGGGGAAAGGTGGGATGGGGTCGTCACCCTCGCCTTCATTGGCCCATCGGGTGAAAGAAGGGGGAGTCAGGGCAGCACCCCCGGCGGCAGGAGACTTGTGATGAGCGCGTTCTCCCGCGCGTGATGTTGTCTACATGTGGGAAAGTCGGCTCTGGGGGGGCGCAACGGTGGTATCGTGGTGCCAAATAGGATCGAGGGGGGAACAGTGGCACAGGGTCGTGATGATCAATGCTGTGAGACGGTGCCGGGATGGGGTCACTGTCACCAACTTGAATGACATCGACGACAGCACAGTCAATTGTCCTCATTGTCATCCAAGTCACGGGCACGTCCGAGCCATCGTCGACGTCACGGTGGCGGTGATACGGGAAAATCCGGTCATGGCAGGACTCAGCTCCGCGGTTTCAACATTGTTCAACACCTCCACCTCATCCCATTAGCGGTTTAATATCGAATAAAGACGTGCATCGGATCCCGGATATGGTGAAGAGGGTGGAGGAGTACGCGAAGCAATGGGAGCGAAGTTATCTGTGGAGTGGTCTCCTACTACTGCTTCGAGGTCTGCTGACAACCGATGTCCTATTGTCTGCTCTCTCTGAGCGAAGATGGCATGTTGACTATGGCCCCGTCTTCGACTCGCAGTTACAGTTTCAAGGACACGATTCCACAATGCTCGCGGTTCCGTATCGATCCAAGGATGCCCAGTTTGGTCATCCAGATCTTACCATCATTCTTACATGCTTATCTCATTATTATGCCGGTCTCAGCGAAGAGAAACTGAGGGTCTCCTTCGCAATTCTTCTCGACCAGGATGACCCATCCACGGAGTATGCAAATTGGATAGAGCCGTACGATCGCGATTCGTTACTGGTTGCACTTCGAAAGCCTTCTCAACTGGCCCTTCGCCGGCACCCGTCGGAGCAATGGGACGGAGTAGCATTCCCCCTTTTCTATCGGAATCAAGTGGTCATCAATTTCTACCTGGCTCACGTGGTGTTGCCGAAGGAGGCGAAAGAATGCACCTGGAAAATCCCTGGGTCTAGCTGGGATTTAGCTGAGGTTCGGTCGAGTATCCGGCCGGTGAAACGGTAGCTCGGACGCGCCCGCACTAGTCGGAATCGTGTCACAATACGAACTGATTTAATCCAACCCCTTCGCTTCCTCTGAAACCACCATGTCGGCGTCTGCCAGGCAACCCGCAAAACTGTATTCTCCCCTCGACATTCCAGAGTCTGGAAAAGAGCCGTTCACCGACTATTCTCGCTGGAGGTTGCTCGTCAGCGAAGGGGGTCGCCACACTTGGCACTACATGAAAACTGACGAGGAGTGCGAAAAGTGGCCGCAGAATCACGTAGATAAATACTGGGCTGGTCAGCCTCTGGTGAGTACGCGCCAGTCCGTGCGTGATGCACACAACGAAGCGTGCTTGACCCATGACAGAACTTCCCCGAGCTTCCCAAAGCGACGACACCGCTGGAAGCTGCTCGGAACGGATACATATTTTACAAGCACCTCCAGTCGGATGATGGGCATTGGGCTGGCGAGTCTGGTGGGCCCATGTTCCTGTACCCTGGCCTTGTCATCGGGTCCTATGCTGCCGGTATGGGGTTCAAAGAAGAAGAACGTCTGGAGATGATTCGTTACCTCATAAATCGGGCCCATCCTGAAGACGGGGGCTGGGGTCTGTAAGTATATCGCATCATGTCAAGCGCACACCGCGTAATACTCCCTAGGCATGTCGAAGGGCATTCTACCGTGTTTGGAACCGCCCTCAACTATGTGGCTTTGCGAATCCTTGGTATGAGTGCTGAACATCCGGTTGCCGTCAAAGCAAGAGCTACTTTACACAGGCTAGGTAACTTTCTTCTTTCTAGGGACTTATCATCCTGTACTGACTTGCGGTTATTCAGGAGGAGCAACAGCTGCTCCCTCTTGGGGAAAGTTTTGGTTGTCCATTCTCAATGTCTACGACTGGGAAGGATTTAACCCCGTGCCTCCTGAGCTTTGGTATGTTTAGCACTCCACATACTTGCTAGTCCTGCGTTGATGGTCTGCAGGCTCTTCCCTGAGTGGGTGCCATTTCATCCGTACAGATGGTGGGTTCACACTCGTAATGTTTACATACCCATGAGTTACCTCTACGGTATTCGCTTCAAGATGAGCGAAAACGACTTGATCCGTTCACTTCGTCAAGTATGCATTCGTCATCCTTGTCACACTCTGATATTTAACACACTCCCGCCTCCAGGAGCTATACACAACTGACTACGATCGCATATATTGGCCGGCACAGCGTAACAATGTCGCAGCTGTTGATCTCTATTCACCTCATACATCGCTACTCGATGCGATGAACTTTGTTTTGTCGATCTACGAGAGTTGCGCCATACCTGCTATCCGAAAGGCTGCGCTGGAGCGCACGTACAAGCTCATTGTATGCGAAGATGAAAATACGGGATACCAGACCATTGGGCTTGTTTCCAAGATGATGAACTTGCTGTGTCGTTTCGTGGTTGATGGTCCTGATACAGAATCATATCGCCAGCACGCCATCAAGCGTGCTGACTTCATGTGGCTTGACGCGGAAGGTATGATGATGTGTGGGACAAATGGCAGCCAACTCTGGGATATTGGGTTCATCACCCAGGCGCTTGTTGAAACAGGCCTTGGGAAAGAGCCGGAAAACAAGGAGAGCTCGAGGAAGGCCCTGGAGTGGTTGGATAACTGTCAAATTCAAGAGAACCCGAAACATTTCGAGACGGCCTATCGTCACCGCACGAAGGGGGCATGGCCGTTCAGCACAAAAGAACAGGGCTATACCGTCAGTGACTGCACAGGAGAAGGCCTCAAATCAGTCTTGTACCTCCAGAACCAATTAGAGTGCGCAGAGTTGATGATGACAGATGACCCGCTTGCTTAGCATGACCCTTAGAGGAACCGAGAAGATCATCTCAGATGACCGGCTCTTTGATGCTGTTGACACAATGCTCTCGTTACAGAACAGCAATGGCGGTTATGCAAGCTATGAGCTTGTCAGAGGACCCCAGTGGTTGGAGTGGCTCAATGCTGCGGAGGTCTTTGGTACGGTCAAGTTTGCTAGTTATAGTTGTGTTCTCGAACTGATCTTAACTGGTTTCAGGGGATATTATGATTGAATTTTGTTACCCGGAGTGCACAACCTCCGTGATAACATCCCTGTTCATTTTCAGGAAGCATTACCCGAACTACCGCGTAGCGGAGATCAGGTGAGTTGGATTGATTTCATTCAGCAGGATGGTTGCCATTGACAACACTAGACAGGCGATTACGGAGGCGATCAAATGGCTCCACCAAGTGCAACAACCGGAAGGGGGATGGGTGGGATCATGGGGGATTTGTTTCACTTATGCGACCCAGTTTGCGCTAGAAAGTCTAGCACTTGGTGAGGAGTACTACGAGAATAGTGCGGCGGTCCGACGTGCATGCGATTTCTTACTTTCGAAGCAACGGGAAGACGGAGGATGGGGAGAAAGTTACAAGGTCAGCTGTCCATTGCCTGTGATCGTGATATTTTCGAAGATATACTGACACATGACCGCTCTTCATTCGCTTGATTCGCAGACCTGTGAACTCCGTCGCTGGGTTGAGCACGAAAATACTCAAGTCGTGCAGACATGCTGGGCAACTATGGCCCTGATGTACGCAAGGTACCCCCATGCGGAACCCATCAAGAAAGCAGTCAAGCTGGTCATGTCACGACAACTTCCGGTAGGACACGCGGAAGATGAAACATGGTATGTGACTGAGATGTTGACAGGATGGATCATGGCCGCAAGAAGCCATCGAGGGCGTGTTTAACAAAAACTGCATGCTCTCGTACCCCAACTTCAAGTTTTCGTTTACCATCTGGATGCTCGGCAAGGCGCATTGCTATTTGGAGGATCTCGAGGGATGATACGTGCGATAGTTCATTGGTAGCTACTGCTCCGTCTGAGTGGAGGAGAGACGTAAACTAGGATATGTGGACAGGCCTAGAATCTGTGAGCTGGGGGACGGCGGACGCTGTGCTACTAGGGGTTGGTTCGGACTGCATCGGGGGCACCCTAGGTCCTCGATATATTTTGCGGTTAACAGAATTCATGACGCCGATTAGGATAGTCTTGTAAGGGAATATAAACTCGCTGGCCGCATAACATATCTGTGGAATCACACGATTTTTTTCGCGATTTTGTAAGGTATTTGCAAGGGTAACTAACATATCATCACCAGCCAGCCATAATTATTTATCTGCAGGGAAATATTACATTTTTAAATTGGCATAAAAGGGTTTGCGAACAGTTGCAATCTTGATTTCAGTCTAAAATGGGCACACAGGCAGTTAGCATCGCTGCGGAGGCTACACGGTGATATCGACTCATAATTTAACCAATTTGCTGAGCGCAAGTTAAGTATAAGTGGGCACGAGGCCCGGACGTCTTCATGGAATTACTGTAGGGCCAGGCCGCGTCACTTTATTGGATGGTCTGCATGGACATGAGCATATTTACTACTAATAATGTACACTTCGCTTGTGAGAGACATTAGCAAAGCGCAGCTCCGAGAACGATCAACCAAGCTGGCACCTATCCCTTCCCTTGTCATTCGAAAAGAAGTCATCCTTTCCATCTACTCGTAGACAAAGCCTAAGAGAGCCATCAAAAATCCGAGTCAGGGGAGGCCTTAGATTGTGCTCACCTACTCGTCCACCCCATGACCCGAGTCGTCACTCGCCTCCGAGTCGCTCCACGTGTCCGTATCATCCTCATTACTGTCCTCGTCATCCTCATCTATGTCCCCAGCATCACCCATATCCGAGTCCGAGTCCTCTAACCCATTGAAAGTGTATCCGTCTGAGTCGTCAGGCAACTGCATCACTATGTCTTCATTTTCTGGTTCCTCGAACGGCGTATCATTCTCGACTGATAACCCATTGTATTGGATATTTGGAACAAGGTGGCCCACCCCTACTCCTGCAAATCGCATGAACATATCTTGGTCTGCGAAACTACTTTCATTAGTGCCACAACCTGAGATGAAGGCGTTTCGATGGGCGTACATATTCACATAGAAAGCTGCCCAGTCGTTAATTTCTCCAGATGGCCTCGCCAGTGTCGTCCCACTCCGCAGAAGTTCGTCAGTTCGACCCTCAGCAAAAGCTGGGATCAAGTGGCAACCGCGGAGCACAAGCGACGGGTCTAAAAATCCGAACGGGAGGTGTCCGGGGCGATCCGGAACGTACCCTATCTTTGGAAGACGGGCTTTTTTGAAGCCCCACTTGTGGTCCTGGTCGATGCCGAGCCAGCGAACCCAGAGTACTTCCATATTCTGCCTTGACTGACTCACCCCTTCTGGACAGAACTGGACCTTGATGTGGAATGCACGGAGGACTTGGGCATACCAGAATGGATGTTCGTTGTCCATCGAGTAGGTCATCACGACATCGCCGCGGCTCGTGCGTATCGTATCATGGTCCCGCCGGACGTCGTAGGTTGTATAGTTGATGCGTAAGATTTTCGACTCTATGACTGCGTCGGGATTGATAAGGCGCACCTCGTTACGCTGTTCCGGTGTGAACGTCCGCTCGTCGCCATCGAAATCGAGGCCAAGTAGCCGTGATAGCAAATGATTTCGAAGGCATAGCATGAAGTCGGGCTGATGAGTTGCAGCGTCAGAGTATATACAACGCCACGATGTGATAGGATACATTACCTTGACTGCAGGATCATCCTGGTGCTCCGAAAGAAACTTGGGAAGACTGAAGACGTTGTCCCCCCTCGGTGTGTCAGCCATGGCATGGTGCGACAGAGGGGAGCTGTCAATTTCTCCCAGCTCCTCAAGCAACGTGTCTTCCAGATCAAGCAATGCGTCTTCCAAATCGAGCTGGCGCCTAACATGAGTTTGCCGCCTCTCTGTCTTTGCAAATTGCGGCTCCACTGCTTTCTTGTTCGAAGCGCCATAGAATACTTTGATCAACTTGTGTGCTCGCTCGCCCTTGTAGCGTGATCAAAGAGTGAACCGTGACACCAGATAACGCGAGCACTCACCACTTGAGTGCTATAAGAATCAGTAGTCCCGAACAAACGGATAGTCTTCCCATAGTCACCCAACGCATGGAACTTATACGTGTCGATATTGAACGCCTTTGGTAACGATTCGGATCTCACGGCCTTCTTCCGATGGCCAGATTGTAGATCAGCGAGTTCCTTTCTCACTCTCCGAGCCGTCTCTTTAGGGAGTTCTTTGGCTTGAAGCGCAGAACACGTAATTTGCTGAAATTTTCGCATTTGTGCACCCAGCCGACGCAGCGCCAGATCCAAGAGAGCGAGCGAGTCCTCGGTGTGCAGCCGCAATTTCGCCAACGCTTGCCATTCCGCCAGGCGAAACAGAAGAGTTTGCACTATGTCGTCATGGTCTGGAGGGAATAGCTGCTCAAAAACAGGAATGGAACACTGCACGTGGAATGAGCGATATTCGGTCACAATGTAGAGTGATCCTTACCTGTAGAACATTCCCGAAGTGCCATGCCGGACGAAGACTAGTGTCGGCAACATCGTCCGGGAAACGGCGAATGGCATCCAGTCCGAAAGGGTGGATAGCGTTAAACCTATCCGATGAAGAATGTTAGTTCAGTGAACATATACCGTCCTCGACCAACCTTTCATTGAGCTTGATGATGCGAGCAGGGTCGATTCTGTAAAGGATCCTAAATAAGTGCTGTAAGCACGACTTCAGGACCCCAAGATCGAATTCGTGTAACATATCAACCACCAGGGATGGGTAAATGTTGAAACCCATCCCTGATAGACGCTCGATAAAGCTATTCTGAGCATAGTCTATGAGCATCTAGAGTGAGAATAACGACTCGGAAGGACTTACCACAGTGGGTACCAGCGAATAGGACTTCAACATGCGTTCGACTGCCGCACCCTTCAAGGGCTTACCAAACTCGTAGATGGCCCGTCGAGCGTTGAGCACCATATGCTGAAAGTGTGTGCGGGCGTGCGACAGTCTTGCCGATATGTCGCTTAGGAATCCAGTGCGATGGAAGTTCACCTTGGGAATCAAACATCGGGGGCACGGGCAGAGCCCTTTGTCTCGAATCGTGGCAAGTAGGACCCTAGGAGATCTATCAGTGAAAGTAAACATATCTGAAAAGGGCGCGGCTTACTTCTCAGGATAATCAGCGGAATATGTGAATATTCGTGGATAGACTCGCCTCGTGACGCCATCGAAGCACTTTACGACTATGCCGTTTTTGTAAGCTTCGACAAAGTCGTCGTCGAGCAGAATCCTCCAAACCGCATGAACGAGTTCCCGTTTGCAGTGGGCTAAGAGCTCCGCGGTGTTTTTTGTGCCTGATATATCTGATATGAACTTGGAGATAGTTCCGGGAAGCTGAGAAGCCGGTGAGATCTCAGGAACGGGGCACGCGTCGGTAGAAAACTTACACGGGGAATGAATGCGATTGGCTGACATGCGCCCCCTTCAGGTCGTGAGCGTGCATATTTGGATAGGTTACCGAATAAAAGATAAATGGGCCAAGCGGAGGCGTGTCCGAATGCTGCTAAACGGGTAGAGTCGGACCAGAGCATCATCGCCGCTACAACCCTCTCCAGCTTGCAGTCGTCGGATCTTCGTTGCTTCATGATGTCGTCCTGAGCCTCGTTCCAGGCGTCCGATGTATAGAGCTCGTCGTACACCTGCTGCTCTTCACCAGTGCGTGGCGATCGCCAGACCTTGTAAAATAATGTCAAACAAATCGATGGTTCGTTCGGACTTTTGATATTACAGTACCTTCTTGAAAGGAGTAAGATGGAATGACCTTGACGAAGCTTCAGCAAACACAGCGCGTATGACGTCAAGTAGGGGTCGATAATACAACGCCTCGACGGAGAATGTCTTCCCATTCCCCGTGCAGTTTCTTTCCCGGGTAGGTATTTTAATATCCACAGAGCTCCGCCTCCAATTATCTTGACTAGCAGGAGAGGGCCACCAAGTGGCAAAACGAGTCCTTAGTGTTAATTAGTAGTACAATCATGCTAGTGACCATATATAAGTATTGAAGCTGTTTTTCCATTGCAATCGTTGAGAAGTGTATTTCTAATTGGATAGCACTCTTTGATAATTGATCCAGAGTTGGATTGACCATCATGAAACCATATACCATCATCACTATCAAACATTCTCATAACGAAATGATTACTTCCAAAATATATGATGCCTTTCAGTTTCAAAATTGTATTTCTAGTGTTCTTTAGTATTTTAATCTTTGATGAAATAACAAATTGTGATGAGAGAGATGAAATGTCAAATGTTACAATGTGGGGAATTTTGGGAAAATGAATAGGTTGATCAAAAGGTACATTACATCTTTCACATAGTTGAGGATTTTCAATCAAAAATAAAGAATTGATCCACTCAGCAGTTGATCGACCAGTACCTGGAAGAATATCAAAGTGGATTCCATAGCCATGATTAATTGCTATATTTGTGTGACAATTAGGGCATGTTAACCAGCCTGCAGCAATATCTTCTACAAGTAATGTGCGTAACAGTTCATTTACACTAGCAAAATTAGGACCTAATGGAAACTGGTTAGGATGATGTTCATGAATGAGTTCTCTAGTGGTATCACGAACAGTATTAAAGTTTGATCTTTGTGTTCTAATATCTTGAAAACCTTTAAGCAGTTTTTGCATGTAAATAGAATGGGTTTTGAAAATTTTGTTCCAATATTTGGGTTTCTCAAACCAAATTCCAAACAAAAGTGAAAAAACAGAATCATATGCACAACTCCAGTTAACCTGATTCCATTTTAGCGATATGTTATCCATTGACACAATGTTACTCAGTTCACCATTGTGAAATGCTTTATAATTTACTTCTTTGCTTCCTTTTGCTATATGATGATGTTGTGTAATAGCAGTGGCATCAGACGACTTTTTTGACCTGTCAATGAGTCTCCATTGCAAATCAATCTTGTCATGTATTAAAGGATCTGATGAGTTCCAACTAAGTGATGAATGTATTAATGAAGGATTATACTCATTACCTTTCCATTCACGATAATGTACAATTAAGCTATTCCTTGTATGACCAATAACTTTATGGGGAAGACTATTGTTATATTGTAGAAAGGTGATGTCATTCAAAAGTTCAAGTTCTCTGAACTCCTTACGTAGCCAACCTGTAAGTCCACCTGTAATTTTGCTAACATCAAAACCTTGAATGATGGCTGTACCTCTTGCAGATGAACTTCTAGACAATGCTGTATAGTACGACTGGTGAGATTGACAATGGGTTAAGTCTACAACGTTATAGGGACGAGTTTTTCCTTGTGAGGCATAGTCTGTCATGGCAAAGTTAGGTAGAACATGAACCTGCTTGCGTCTAACTCGAATTTGATGATCACTTGGAAGAGTACAGATAATGTCTTTGTACATGTATGATATAGGTACAACATTGGATGGTAAATTTTCTAATTGAATGGAACTATTAGGCTTTTCCAGTTTAATAAACAAAGTTTCTAACATTAGCTGACCATGAAAACCTGTTGTTGTGTTCCAACCAACAACTATACCTTCCTGACCATTAGTGATACATAACTCAGTTGCATCATTATGTTTGATAATTACAGGCATTCCCAAACATAAGCGTAAACAGCTTGCAAAGTGTTCTGATGTATGAGGTGCGCAGTTCCAAAGTGTTTGTTGTTCAATTTGCTTCACATAAGTAACATTTCTATCACGTGCTTTAGTTTTAGTTGAAACATTTGAGTCAGCAGAATCAGAAATCCACATATCTTCACTATAGAAATATGATAGTGTTTGTTTTGTATCTTTTGCAAACCGTTCACATCCAAGTTCATTAATTCGGTCTTTTTGAGAGTTCCATGCAGTGATTACAGAAATATTTCGAAACTCATTCGACAGTAGAGAAGGATAGCCTGGAAGTGGTTTTACAATCCGAGATTGAAGACATTGAATATCATCAAATGTGCAACTTTTATAACGCATATTTTCTAAAGCCAATCGAAATTTACTATCTTGTTCAGACTGACCAGTAAGTCTCATGTTTTTTTTAAGAATAACTACATTGGTTATCTGATGCCACAAAGCCTTACCTATTGCTGATTCTTGATCATAATGTGTGAGACCAGAGGTTAAACCATTGCCCACAGAACCACTATACAAAGCACGACTCTCACCACCTACTACAGGTGGTAACTGGGAGAAATCACCAGAAAATATAAAATTCTTACCACCAAAGGGTACATCTGGCATATTACAAGCCTTTGCTAGTTGTGCAGAAATTTTATACAAATCATGACATGACAACATAGAAACTTCATCAAGAAAAATGTATCTAACACCAATTAGATTTTCTTTTACTGAGGACAATGATGCCAAAGATGTGTTTGTTTTCTCATTGATTCCTAGAACTGAATGATAAGTTGAACCTCCAATGTTTGCAGCAGCAGATCCTGTAGGTGCCAGTAACAAGAATTGGGATGCTTTTCTAAAAGACACAAAAAACGAATTTAATGCATTAATAACTTGTGACTTACCTGTCCCTCCCATTCCACCCAAGTACATTTTTAACTGCTCTTGAGACTCAGCTAGAACATGTTGAGCAACAATTCTAAAAGCTCTTTCTTGTTCAGTATTTAGATGATAAGATCCAATAATATTCTTTAATAGGATTTCATCATTGGAATTTTTATAAGTGAATTTTGTTGTTAAATATTCATTGCCTACAACTATAACATCGTTTTTGACAGAAGAAATATTGGATAATGAGTTAGTGTTCATGTCAACCTCATTAGAATTGATAGTAAGACTTTGTCTTTTTATTCGCATCAACTCTTGTCGTCGTTCATTCACTTTTGCTTTCCATTGATTAGCATCCCATGATATTGTTGGGGTAACTCTCTCAGGGACCTGCATAACCTGATTATTTTTGGGCAGTTCATCCAACCAACCAGCATAAGTCATTATTTGTTCAATGACACCTTTGTCATATTCCCATTTTGCTGTTTTTTTACCAATGTAGGTGGTTGTCCATAATGTTGGATCAATATCAATATCAACCATGTTGTCCTTTTCAACTTCATCTATGATCTTTTCAGCATTTCCATTATTAATGTTGGATTGAAAACCTAGCTCTCTTGCTATTTTGCGTCGTTGCAATGAGAAGTCGTCACGAGCATCAAGACATTCATATTTAACTCTCATGTTTTTCATTACTGTTGTATGACAATAACCAAAAGTATAAGTGGAAAATGCATCATACCAAGACTGTATATCACTTTTCAAATCATAACCAGAATGCCAAGGTTTAAACATTGTTAACATTGTCATGCAGTAGAATTCATGATCTCCCTTATCTGCACGAGGCAAAGAAGAACCAATGAAATTAGGTACATATTTGTAATCTGTAGAAAGAGTCTTAACAGCATGTGAATGACACATTGGATGTTCTTGAAGGAAAAATAACAAATTTTTAGTTTTCTTTGAATCTTGTTGGTGTAACAATGTTGTACGCAATTTCTTGGATAGTGGAACACGTTCAAACTGTCCAATCCAATCATATAGACAGAATTGATCATGTTCAGTAGGTCTGTACATGTAGTCGAAAACAACACTTACTCCAACAATTTCGTTTTTTGATCTTGTTAGAATTAAATGATCTTCATTAGTATCAATGCAGTTATTACTAATCCATACCTTTTTAACTTCATTAACATATGAAGACCAATAGAAAGGAACAAATTTATGGCTTGTATAATGGTCAGGATGTTGTAAAAGGTACAGAGATGCTAGTGGTGCACCAATCTCAAGCTTAGATGTAAGAGTATTGACTATTTGGGTCATAATTTTTCTAGAGTTCTCATGACGTTCAAGAGTTCCTCCAAGTAATACAGAGTTACGTTGAAATACACTTTGAATTGTATCAAATACAACATAGGTTTTTAAAGGTGATTTACTAATGTAATCGGAAATGTAAGCTACCACAGCTTTTACTGCAGTTCCTGATAATAAACTTGTAACATCTGTATTGCAACGGAAAAGATATGTGACAAGACATGAAAAAGTATTCATCATACTCTCACCCTTTTTAAGTTCCAAATGACCTGTGTCGTAATCTACCAAAGTAAATGAAGGTGTTGGACGAGGAAAACGTGCCTTACAAACTCCAAGTTTGTTTGACTTACAACCTACTACAGGTTGATGATCACCAGTGATAGTTGAATGTTTTGTAGATGACCCTGTACATATATGAACATTTGTACGTAGTAGAATGTCATCTGTTTCTGCTAGATAAGATGATTCCCAATCATTGTATGATTTACAAGTAGGACATTTACAACCTGAGGTTAAATTTTGATTACATCGTGAAGGAGGTGGTGAAGGAAGAGTTTCAGTAGGATTTTGATATGTGTTATCAATTTCAGCATCATTGACTCTAACTTTTATAGCATCAACCGTTCCTGTGGACAATTCACCCTGATGACAGCCTTCTAAATAGGATACCAAAAGTCTCTGGAAATTTGATGAAGAATCCATAATCATTTGACGCATATGTTGAGGAGATAAACTTCCCTCTATCCAGATAAGCATATGAAGATGTAAAGTTAATCTTCCTTGTTGTTCAACTGTTCCATAATATGCATCAGTTTTGCCATAAAAACCTCGAGAATATTGACAATCATTAACTGAGTTGCAATCCAAAGAACAGCCTAAAATGTGTTTAATAAACATGTTTATCATAAGATGAAAGAATCTTGCACCTGCAACCGGATTAGTAGATATGAGACGTCGACGAATTGATTGTGACAGTGCTTTAGGATGGAATTCCTCCTTTGTGTCAGCATAATATAAACATATGGGATGTTTCTCATCAGCAGGTGATAGTGTTATATACCATGAAGGTGAACCCTTTAATGTAATCAGTGACCAAATCTCATTACGCATATGACGTTTTGAGGTTAAAGATCCTTGAACATCTTTTCCAATAACATCTAGGTCATGCATGAGCTGAAAACATTCCTTTTCACATTCAGACACAGGAGACACCATTTGCCCTAAGTGTAATCTACTTGTAATGTCATTTAGAGTTTCAATATTCAAAGAGAATAACCTATCAATTATAGATGTGAACATATTTTTCTTTGTCATCAAGAACCCACTTGTTGTAGCTGCTTTAATTTGTTCATGATTGAAAGCAATTAATGCAAATGTTTCATCCTTCTGAAAACGTTTATCATAGTACATGAGCATATGACGCTTACGCATTGTATCTGAGATTTTTCCTTTGTGTAATGCCAAACTCAAACCACCCAAACCATAAGGAAATAGCCAAGGGAAAATCATAGGATATAGTGTAGGATTGTTCCACAAAGATTCAGGTTCAGATTTCCTACCTATTGCTAAAGCCTTACCTCCTTGGCGTAAATGTTGCAATGCCAATGCTTTCAAAGCATGCATAGGCAATTCTGTGTAACTGTTTCCAGTGATGCCATGAATAGTCAATGGACACATTCCATCAGAAGTACCATCATTCATACCTGAATCATCAATAGACCGTGATTCGATGGGACGTTCTCCAGAGGAAAGACGATAATCAACAACAACAGGTGGAGTAGCTTCAGGATAAGCTTCAAGATTATCAATTGCAATCTCAAGATCAGAATAATCACGATGATTTAATCTCAACCAGCAAAGAGCTTGATAAACCTTTTGACGACGAACGAGCATAGGTGTTCTTTTAAAGTCATCTTCTGTAGGTGGTGATGGACCTGTGAATATAAATGCGATAACATCATCAAGTTCGGATGGAGAGGGTGGAAGAGCAGCGTAAATCTTTTGAGATGGATGTTGAAATGAAATTACATTGGCAACCATCTTACGGGAACCGGAACTGAGGACTTTAACGATACACCTATTGTGTCTTACTCTAGAAATGAGCAATTTCTCAATGTAAGTTAGATTACATAGCTGTAAGGGAACATCACCATACCACATGTTGTTTGCTAGAGCCAGAGTAGGACAAATTCCTTTTTGCAAGATTTTCCAGCAGGATATACATACACGTGAACATCTTGGAGCAAGAATAGGTCCATTCAATTCCTCATGCAGGTCAGAAGATTGCAATCGTTCCTTTTTAGTTACAAGTGCACCATCTCGTGTCAAACATGTCAAATGTTGTGTGGTTAATTCATTAACCATTACAGGTAGTCTAGAAAGAACAACAAGTTGACCACAAACTGCACATCCCTGTTCTGACACAGAATCTTTTGAAGTCTCATGACAAAAACGATGTATAATTTTGTCTCGCAGTTTTCTTGAAGGAGGTGTAGGAGGAAATTTATCTGTAGATATCTGAGAATCATTGTTGTTACTTTTAGCATTACGTTTGCGTTTCATTGAAATGGTAGAAGTCAGAGTAAAGGTAGAAACAAAATCACTAGAAGGATGTACACTTGAAGTCAACTGTCCTACAATCTGTACTAGTCTGGAAGAGGTTGCACATTGTGGAACAAAACACTGATGTTGTCGTAACACATCTTTTATCATATAGTTAGGCAGTCTTAGTGCAAGGATATTAATTGGAACACAGGCAACGATGATATTCATGTTAGGCAGTGAAGATGAAGATGAATGCAGACTTGTTAGTGGCAAATACTCTTCAAACTTGTAAGTGCCATCATCATATAATGACCCACTAGAATGGAAGTCAATCATATAAGGTTTCAATTCTAAGCCTGAAAAAAACACAGAGCCTTTTTTTCGATGACAACCATCACTGGCACCACCAATGGGACAATGTTGATTTGTGTCTGTACCTTCAATGCTGTTCAAACAAGGTATGAAATTAACAAAGTTTGGTAATGAACAGTGAAGCTTAGAACTATAGATTGTAACACACAGATATGTAGGAAAGGTTAGGAGAAGCATGAGTTTTTCAAACATGATAACGAAGTCATGCTTGGAAAAGAATGACTGACGACATTGTAGACTCAGACTAGCCACAAGATAAGTTATATACATACAATTAGGAACATGTACACTGCAAGACGAAAGGTGATTGGATGGACTGAACATTCCGAATACGTTTGCAGTTTGCCAAGCGGGTTGTTCTGTACACAAAGCAAATCTTATTGCATTACGATATTCTCCGAAAGGAGTCATTATAGATATAGCTATACCATCATCATATGGCAGTGTTAACATTATACCCTCACGGGCAAGATGCATGGTAGAGTCTTCGAACTGCAGATAACTGGTCGGCATTGTATCTGCAAAGTCGATTTGATCCTGAGAAGCAGCGATACAAGAACGAGGACATAAAAAAGACTCACTCAGTATGAGATTACAGCACACAGTACACTGATACATTTCAGCACCAGTAAAATAAAGGCCCGGATAACACGAAGCTGTGAACAATGGAAGGTGATGATTAGTAGACAAAAAATACAGATCAGACGGCGACGTAGCTCTGTGTAACGAGAACAGTTCCAAAGACTTTAGAAACCATGATCCAGTTATCAAACGGTGACAGAAAACGGTTGGGAACACCCTCAGGCTCCGAGTCACACGAGAAATAGTGTTCTGTGTAGTCATGAGAAGTGGAGGCATAGGCAATGAATCATACGAGAGATTCGAAGGGTAATGGAGCACATAGTCACTTGACATCATCATCGTTACTGGTTTCGAGGGTTGATGTTGTCGAACGCCAGTCGAATGAGTCAATCCGGTGAGATAGGAACATACATGCATTTCGGCATATATGATTGCAGTACTTCGAATGACAGAGCACATTAGCAGTACAAATGTTAGAAATGAAAAGCCTAGGATGAAACACACACGTGAACAAGTAATCATTTTGTTCAAGTCTCAGCGAGGATGAGTGAAGTTGTGAGTGTGCAATGGATGTTGTCGTGGATGAAAAGAAACGGATGACCAATCAACAAGTGAACTCACGGAACCACCCGAAGCGCAGCAGCGGTGAGTGGTGACAGCCAATGGTTAACATTATTGTCTCATCAGGATCGGGTTCAGAACGGTACCCTGTTCAACCTCGAACATGACGCTAGTACTGGACAGTGACTGCCAGCGCGACAGGAGTTTTCTGTCTGTTTCTCTCGAACGCGCATCAGATTATTTGAGGAGCACGATGAAGAATTCCAGCTCGACTTCATCCACTGAGCATTACAATGAAGGCGAATAACTACTAGTAACTGAGTCGGTGTGTATGCAGCCAAGACCTAACATGCGGTTCTCAGCGACATCTTTAGGCCATTCAAATTGGTTGGTTATCGGATAAGTACATTAATACAGTTTGAGTCGCGAATTACTTTAGTTATCTCCACTAGCCCTCTTGGATCTTAGTAGTACAGCAACGTTGCAAGTCATTCCCTCTCGAAATTTGAGCACGGCATGCATGGATCCCCCCCCCTCACTCCTTGCACGTTGGGATCGCTTGGCTGATCTTGTCATTCATGTTCTGTTTTCGCGGATAAGGGTTGGTCTGGATAAGGGCACGAACATGGGGAAGTGGAGTCACTGTCATGAGGATACTAACTCAGAAGGAGAGGGTTACGACGAGCCATCATTGTGATAAACGTTGAGGAGAGAGAGAGAGGGTCGGGAACCTTTTTTCGTTATAGTTGTTTCCAAGCAAGATTGTCGTTGTCGCGCCACGAGGTAGGTCAAGATGAGAGAGAGGGAGAAGGAGAGGACAAGGAAGATGAAGACGACTCAGAAGGCACCTCACATTGGCACGGATGTTGTTGTACGTGGGTTAACATAAGAGGCAGATGAGGACATGGGGAGAACGAGGCCTGGGGGACGAAAGAGAGGTGTGGTGCATTGTATCATTGTCGTGTCTGTGACGCGAACTAAGTGAGAATACAACGTGTGTCGAACATTTGAATTGTCATTGTTGTTACATTGCCAGTGCGAGGCGGGTGACGGAGTGTCGTCGGGCCTGTTGTCGTTGCATCAGGATGAGCGTGAAGGATAAGAACACGAAGCGGAAGGACTTACACGACAGTTGCAACAAAGTGTAACAAGTACACTCACCACCGAAGCTGCTAGGAGTGATCATTACTATGGTGGAATCCAGATCATGATTAGCACGTACCTTCACAAACTATCGGTCCAAGTCAAGTTAGTGAATGTTGACGTGTATCTGGGTCTAGTTAGGCTCTGCAAATGCAGGTCGAACGTCAAGGGTTTTGCATCACGCATGCGTCTGGTTGGAGTCATACTCTGACATTCACAGTAAAGCTTACAAAATGTGGACGATAAATGGGACACGTTTCCATTACAATGTCAGACAACGCAGTTGAGGATCGATATTTAATGTACACCAAATCGTATCAGAAACAGAACGAACCTGAAAAGTATACAACCACTGGCAGAACGAGACAGTAACGAAGGCAAGATACAGAGGAGCGTAAACAATTTGTAACTTGAAGATCAGGGAGGAGTGCCAATCAACGCAGCCCAATGAATGTTGAAGCTAAGATAAGGGGCCGATAAGTCAGTTTTACGATCATATGTGTTGACAGTATAAGCAACCATCGCAAGTGAACCTTGAGGAATGTCACCATCGTACAGTGGAGCACTAGTGTTTGCTGGATAAAGATCTACAGTCGGGTCGAAAGGCCGCATTCTGCGAGTAAAGTCATAGATAGGAACTATTACAGCTTAAGAGACGTTACCATCGATGAAGGAAGATGATGAAACGTACTATGTTCAGTGGCAGGTACGGACAGACGGGCAGGCGATGCGGTAGTGACGGAAACCGGACTAGCCACGGTTACTGCATACTTTGAAGAAGATGCATCAGGCGTACGCAGAACTGAAGCTTAACTTTGATCAAATCTTTGAATGCAAACAACTCAAACAGTAAGCAATCACCTTTCTCGGTCTTTGCATCACCTTGCCTTTGCACGTAAGTGCGAAACTGGAAATGAGAAGTGAACAGGTCGAACCCAAACGAGGACCTCTTGTACACGACCCCGAGACAGCCGAGGAGTCGCTCGAATTCCTGCACAAGGAAGTCTCCTTCAATGACACGCATACCAGGTCCATCCAGGGTGAATGGCCGACGAGGATTGTGTAGACTGCAATCGGTGACATAGATAAGAGAGACACACATCGCATACGCCGAGTCTTTGTGTGCACGGTTTGCGAAGACAAGACCAGAGTTGTTTGTAATGGATGAAACCCGACGCGTAGAAAGGAGACAGGGATCAACACGCGACAAGTTCACAAATGAGTCGTGATGAGTGAACGTATACAACTCATGGAGAAAACTAGAAAGCACGTCAGACAGTCATGAAAAAGAACCGAGGAGTACATATGCGATATTCACGGATCCCCCATTCTGATACCACAAGTCGAGAGATGCCGTCTGTGCAGAACGACCCTGTCGCGAACTCAGCAGTGAGGCAGATCTGAAGAGAGAAGTCACAGGTGTACATCAACTTGTAGCGAAAATGTATTAAAGAAGAGAAACTAACGGTAGATTAACGACATCTTTGTAAGAGTTGTTGAACAACTTGTCACGGTTCTCGACCTTCGTCTCATCAATCGGAGGCGGAATGAAACTGCAAATGAAGATTGTGAGAAATAGGAACGGCTGCACGGATGATAGGGGACCCACCTGGGACTGACGACATCCTCTAAATACACAGTATCACTAACGAACAAAGTTAGAGAAAAGACATCCTGTGCGTTAATGGAGGTTGAATATATCATACCTTCGAAGAGGCTGTCAGCGTAAAAGGTCATCAGAGTTCGGGGAGGAATAAACTAAAATTAACTTGCCTCGATCGCCTTTTTGTTTGAAGAAGCGACATCTCTGAGAATCGTTAGGTGCTTAGTAGACCATTAGATCGGAAAGAATATACGTTGCCACGATCTCCCGTCGTCGAACCAATTCCAAAGGCACTCCTTCACTGTTACGCTCGATATCAGATTCGGATGAGTCAACTTCATCGTCGCCCTCTTCTGACGCCAATAAAGTTGGCAATACATGGCCACTGTAAGGAAAAGGATATAAGTCAAGGATCGCATGACGTATGAACCCCACTGACGAATCTTGAACGTCGACATCAGATTCATCAGACAACAACACCTGGAAACGTGCCGCCTTGCGAACACGGGTACGGCCTACGTTGGATTGTGATACATTCGATTCTAACAAGCTGTGATGAACATGTCACGTTGTGAGAAATAAAGACAAGAGGCGTAGTGAGGAACAAACCGTTGTGATGGCTTGCGCGTTCGAGAGCCTTCAATGATCAACGGAGGTGTATCGGCACGCTTACGCTTCGACATCCCACTCTTCAACTTATCAGGCTCTGTTGGCTGATTGGACATTTTGGTCTCCTTTGCGAGAACGTCAGACAACACTCGGTGAAGAAGTTAAAGAGGATGCGTACACGGTCGCCAACGACAACCGGAAGCGATGGTGGGAACGACTACCAATGAAATGGACGAAAGTCTGCAGAAGCGCAGCAGACGGCCTCCGATGGGGGTTGAGAAAGAAAAAAGTTAGGTCTTCGGCGAAATCGCCACCTGAACAGAGCAAAATGGTTAAAGTAAAGTCCCAGCTGAACGGCAAAAAGCGATTCGCATTTCATCACTGATTTTTCACGTGCAACTTTGAAAACGGCTCGTATACTGTTGTGTAGGAACGTGAAAAGACACAAATGCGACGTTATTAACAAACAGAAGGTAGGATAATCATTCACTGAACGAATCATCGAATCGCCGTGACTATTGATCAGCACTCACCAAGAACATGAAGAGTAGCGAAGTCAGTGAACATGAACAAATTACGCTCTGTAGGGCGAAGAACCTGAAAGCGTGACGCTCCATGGAGAAGATAGATAACGCGGATGACAAACGCCTACCATTCGGTAACTTCCGAAAGAGCTCCACACGCCACAAACATTTGCCAGATCAAATAGATCACACCAGCAATCGACAAATTGAAAATGACATAGTAATCCCTCCTCCTGTTAGCATTATAGCAACATTCAGACACATAGCAAGAATGTGTTCAATTCTTAAGAACAACGACAAGGAAGTGGTGATCGTGCACCAGATAATCTGGGCACGCGCCCTTTAAAAAATTGAACATTCACGAAACCGTACAGACTCAACGAATGAAGTTGATCGGCGATCAAGATCATCAACAAGGCCAGACTCAACTGCGGAAAAGGATCCTAAATGTCAAACTAATTTAAATGTCATCACGAGAACAGAACCACGCTGATCGTTCGAGGAAATCGACCACCGAATGAGATGGACGACAGTGTTGGACACCCCGAAGATGAGCGAACAGCTCAAGCAGTAATGGTAGAGAGTAAGTATTATTCGCACACAATATTAATGAACGTCTCATGTACGAATACAAACAGTAAAACGTTCCAAAGATCAACCAACACGTTTGGTGATGAAGCCACTTCAAACGGCTTTGGACGAGTATCCACCTGGTACCGTTGTGTTCGTAAACGACCCAAACAATCCCCCCACGAGCGCAGAGCTGAATAGTAAGTAATCCGGCCATGTCCTACTGACGTTTTCAGCATTGACATACACCCCTAGGCCTCATTCAGTACGACTATGTGAAGCAGTTATATTTCACACAACCCAGAACGGCCCGCAATTGTATGCGTCTACTGTCGTTGCTGATCCCAACATACGTCAAACGTGGTACCAAGTTACATCGAGTCTGAAACGACCCCGGAAATACTCCGAAGTGTTGAAAAGGTGTAGAGACAAGATACGTGTACAGGTTACCTGTAAAATGGGTCGTAGCATCCAAAGAATGTGCGATGAAACGATGGACAACCAAAATCGCTCGGGCGATCGGCCTCAGCAACACAATGTCCGATCAGTGAATGATAAGTTGGAAATAGAAAACATGACAAAGTCAGTGACGATCTAGATTATGCACAAAGAACGATCAAAATTCATAGCTCCGAGGATGAAATCGCCACAGGACGCTTCTCACACCACCACGTCAACGAAGCCATGGACGACTACTTCGACTTTGACCATGCAAGTGAGACGACAATTAACTGCATTTCCCCCCGAAAAAAAACACTAACCACTACGGAGTAGAATACGTACTGAACGAGTACACGAAGACGCGACTAAACGACAAAAATGTGGCCCCGTTCCTGGCATACAACAGAGTAAGACATCTAATCCTGCACAGAGAGAAGTCTAACGAACAGACAGGAATTGAGCGTGTTGAAATTCTGGCGTGCTAGTTTACCCGACGAACATGGCGTTAGCCGAATGGCATACAAAGACGACGAGACTGGCGACGTGACCGAAGCAGTACTGACGGTTCAAGGCTATGTGGCCAAAAAAGACTTGCCACCGATACTGACTTCACCCAGGTTCGTCACGGAAAAAATCTCAGCCAGTGAACTGACCCTACTCCTCACATACGTAACAGAAATGCGAATGCTGCCAAGTATCTTCGTCAAGCGGTCACCTTAACCGGCTTGGGAACAAGCAAGTTTCAAAGTGCTATAGAGACGGTAAGAGCCGCCCACACCCATCTCGCACGCAACTATGCAGCCGGCCGCGTCACCGCGTGGAATCCCGAAATGTTCAGAGGACAGGAAGTTCTGGAGATCAGTAATCGATATCTGACGTCGAGGCATCGTCAGAATCTCTCTCCAGTCGTTGCATTTCAGCGCGGCGTTGACCCCAAGAACATTCTCGCCAGCTTAGCTGGTGACCAGTACGACCATCTGGAAGAAAATAAAGTCGTCTACTACAAGTTAAACGAAGGCTGTACAAAGTAAGTCGTAACAAAGGACAAGATAGACGAAAAGCTGAAAGCGTATCCCAACAGGTTCGAAGTTTATGACCCGTCCATATTTAGGACGGGAGACTTCATAGAAGCTAACTTCTCCCTGTTCGCATTCCCTATCGGCAAGGAAAAGTGTGCGATGCGTCTGGTGTTGCGGACGCTAGCGCTGCTAGATGGAGGACAGTCGACGGTAACTCCTCCACTTACTCTCCTCCGTTGGTCACATGCCGATGATGTAATTATGAGCAGCGCGCAGAAATCCAACGCAAGGCGGCCACAACAGTGGAGCCAGAAACCTCGTCAAGCAGACTGGTGCCGATCATTCGCAAACGTACCTACTATGACGAAGACGAATCGGAGGATGTTAGCCGGAACCTGAAAAGGATGAGCACGACGTAAGGACTCTACTAAGGAGATCGCGTACACAAAGCGCAGAAAATCAAGTACCGTTTCATGTACAGTAACGTTCGTTGTATGGTTGGTTTTCATCAACGAAGGCCACATTGTCCACTGAAGAGGTCGCGGAGAACGGCAAGTAAGGTCATGGCGCAAACACAGCGTACAGGCCGACTCAGTTAGTTATTCGCCGTCGTTGTAATGCTCACCGGATGAAGCGGTGCTGGGAGTGTCCATTGTGCTCCTCAGAGAACGCGTTAGAGAGAAAACAGGCGGAAACCGCTCATCGCGCTGGCAGTCCGACCGTTCGAGTACCACTGCTGTCGGGAGGAAACTCACGTGCATCTACGAAGAGAGAAAGTCTCCCACGGCTCCGATCACACGAATTCAGGCACGGCGCTCCGGGTGCAGGGGGTGTTCCTTGTACTCCTCAGATAATCCGACGACGCGGGTTAGAGAGAACACATTAGTGAGAAACAGGCAGAAACCACCCATCGCGCAGGCAGTCCGACCGTTCGAGTACGACTGCTATACGACTGCTTTCGGGAGGAAATACACGTGCACCTACTAAGAGAGGAAGTCTCCCACGGCTCCGATCACAGGAATTCAGGCACAGTGCTCCTGGTGGTTAAAAAACTCGCCTTCTAAAGAAGGACTCGTAATGGAAGGGGTCGTCGGCGCGCTCTGGAGGCTGGGCATTATCCAGGCAGCGAGTCTCAGCGCGAGCGTCGAAATTGTTTCCGAGTTCTTGAATGTTGAAATCGGGGGCTTGAAGGACACGAACCAGTTTGTTCACCTCGGACAAGGACTTCTGTCGGCTGCCAGCGAAAACCCACGTCATCAAGCGCCAAATGGTCATGTTTGCCCATGGCCATGGCGGTTGACTTGCATGAGTGGTGGGCGGGTGGCACGGCGACTGGAAGGATCTCGTGTTTGCTAGGTCGTCTGGAGAAACAAAATGTTCTGGGTCATGAGTCGGTCTGTGTCGGTATTCGCGGGCGATTCCAAAGCGGTTGAACTGAGTGCGGAAGGAGTCGAACACGTGGAGGAACACGCGGCGGACGGTAGAAGTGGGTACCGGAGGGGAATGAATTGACACTGGAGGCTCCGGAAGTTGATCTCGATATCGTGCTGGCACTTTGCGGGCTCTCGGGCCCGTTGGTGGCAGCTCATTCGAGGATGAGGCAGAGGATGAAGCATGGGACTGATTGCTGATGGGATGATCGCAGGACGAGGCTAGGACATTGCCAGGGACAGCAGGTTGCCGCGGGAACGGGGCGTGGGGTATAAGGAGGGTAGGTGTGTCCTGAAGGGTCGGGGAAGGCGGTCTATCCGAGCCTTGGATGTGTGGGTCGTCGCGCTATGGTACACGACCTTAATGAATGGAACCAGACCTTACCGCGGTTACTCACCTCACTTGGAGATCTGGCCCGCTGGCGTTGGGTCTGTGGGTCCTAGAGTTCAGGCCGTAGCGCACGAGCTCGACACAAGACGTGGATAGTGTTGATTACTGGTACTCACTTCTGTTGGTGATCGGGCTCACTTTTCGGGCAATTGCAAGGTAGTGCTCATCCGAGCGAGACTCTGCGAGCGATTCAAGCGATACGTTGCACAAACAGAGCGATGTTGGGTGAGTCCCCTCTGAGAACCGAAGGCGCGGGGACAATCCCTTCCACACTGGTACTGTGACATGAGTGAGCGAAAAGACACAAGAGTAAGAAAGCGGGTACAGATCCTTTTTGTTGGATCAGGTTGGGTGGTTGAGGTGAGGTTGGAACGTGGCTAGCACGAGTAGTCCGGTTAGTCCCGCGTAAAACGCCAGCAGGAACGGTGAATACATTAGGGCGCGATACAAAACATTCTTGAAGGACATTCTAAACATATTACAATACAAGAAGAGACTCAAAGGGAAAGGAAAGAGGAAAGAGGAAAGGGGAGGGGAGGGGAGGGGACAGAGTACTCGAAAGGAAAGGTATGAGGGAGAAGCGGAGCTCTGCCAAAATGGTCAAAGGTCTGGACACATGCACGTGACAACCCATCGTAGACTGCTGTGTCCTTTCGGCCGTTGAACGGACTCGTGGCGGTGGCAAAGGCGCAAAGAGAAGAGGGGGGTATCGGGCCAATCAGCGAGCAGAAAACAAAAAATTCTTGAGCACTTTCTCGTTGTCGTAGGAGTCTGTCAACCCCAAGTTCCGTGACTCCCTCGGAAGAGGCTCCGACCACATCATGACGTGCTTGGGAAGACACGACCGAACAGTGAGGCCCGCTCATGGCTATCCTGTGTCCAGAGCTGGGGAACGAGGGCCTGGGGAGTATCGGGTAAATCAGCGAGGAGAAGACAAAAATCTTGAGCACCTTCTCGTTGTCGTAGTAGGAGTCTGTCAGCCCCAAGCTCCGTGACTCCTTCGGAAGAGGCTCCGACTACATCATGAGCCCTGACGTGCTTGGGAAGACACGACCGAACAGTGACACCCGATCACGGTTATCCTGTGTCCAGAGCTGGGGAACAAGGCCTGATCGAGAGCAAGAAGCTCGTGCCTCGTATATGCGTGGGTTGATACATCGTTGATGGTTCACGGTGGGAGCAGGTGTTTCAAGTTCAAACTCAGAACTCCGACCAGTGAAATACATATTAAACTCACCGTGACGAGCATGTTCCATTGGTCACTAATCTATATTGCGATGTACCCTCATAACCACTCAGATCCATCAGGGTCTGCCCTCGCTGTTACCCCGCCATTATCACCTCCTCCGGTACCACAACTTTCCCCCTCCAACGCATCAACGAACTCCTCGGCACCGCCAGCGACTCCGAGCCCCGACTCGGAGGGGGAAACCCACCCCTTCCCGCCTCCGTTCTCACTGATAGGTGCCAAGGAGGATAGCGGATCCTCCCGACAATGCGCGAGAAGTGTACCTTCCCATGCGGCTTCCGAAATCCTCAACCCATCCCCCTCCGAGTCGTCAGCGTCCCGCGGCCCTTCCCCGCCTCTCCCTACTACGAAGAGTCGGCGGTCAAGACACGTTCGTGCCCGCACAATCGCCGCACAGCAAGCGATGGCAAGACGCTTGCAACCTTACAATCCCAGTAAAACCCCTACTCCCCTCGAACTTCGCTTTACGACACGGGCCCTCGGCCATCCGTCCCACATACCTCTGACTTTGGACAACGTCAATAAGGTGCGATCTACCGCACAGAGAATATATACATAGTCTAATGTCTACGACAGGGAAAGAAGTACTTCCAGGCTGCCCTCAGCGCCATGCCTGATGACATCATCAAGAAAGCCTATGCTTCAAGATCATCAGCAAACTCAGGGTTTACTGTCCAGTTCTGGACAGAACTGGACAGTAACATAGTATCCATAGCAAGGGCCCCACTAGACAGCACTTTCATAGGTCTATGAAAGTGTATCATAGTATTTTACAAAAATAAAAGAATATGACAGCATTTGTATGAACAACAGAAATAGCCAGAGTGGGATAATATTTACAACATGCATAGAGTGTGGTAGCATTGAGGGATTCATAGACCTATGAGAAGTGTATCATAGTATTCTACAAAAATATAAGACTATGACAGCATTTGTATGAATAACAGAAATAGCCAGAGTGGGATAATATTTACAACATGCATAGAGTGTGGTAGTGTTGTGGGATGCAAAAGACTAGGGTAGGGTATCACCTGCCTTACAAAGTATACAAGATTCCAAGAGAATCATTGAAATCTGGACAAGTGCATGGGTGCAGGTAACCTGTGCAGGCATCAATATCCTCACCATACCCGTGGTACGGGTTTTGATCCCTGCAGCCTGTAGGGGTGCGCAGAGGGTGTGCAACTGCAGCACGCATACAGACGTGGAAGCGAACGCATTTTCAGCATTTGCGTTCACGTTTGTAGGCGAGCTCACATTGTCGCAAGGTGGGCGAGGGCGCGTTGTCGTTGTTGTCGTTGTTGTCGTTGCGTCGCGAGGAGGGAGGGGATGAGGGAGAGGGAGAGGGGG
>JBBPOD010000165.1:0-27396 GCA_038091255.1 Tylopilus intermedius | reverse complement strand
CTGCCGTACCGGCGTCGACTTCTCCCAACGCGATGGAACGGCTGCACCTCTTTGCTGAGGACGGAACCAAGACGACTCTTACGCTCCCCCCACCTGCTTGGCAGTTGTCGTTGGGGGGGGACGTCCTGGCTGCGCACAAGGGTGCGTTGCGTGCACCCATGCCGAGCTTGGTCGTCGAGGTGCGTGTGCGTCCGGGGCAGCGCATCGACAAGGGTCAGGTGGTGGTCGTGTTGGAGAGTATGAAGACGGAAACGGTGTTGCGCGCCGAGGTAGCGGGTGTCGTCAAGACTGTGGGTTGTGCCAAGGGCGAGATGGTAGAAGAAGGGAAGGAGTTGGTAGACATCGAAGAGGATGCGGCTGAAGGACAGTGAACGCTTTTCATCTTGGGTCTTTTTCGGTAGCGACGAGCACCGCTCGTGTAGCACGATCGACATTGGATGATGGCGTTTTTGAGATCCTAAAGTCAGCAACTTGCGACGTACTAGCGACGGCTTGCCTCAGACGGTCTGGTCACCGGGCCAATCCAATTCAATTCACTGAGGTCTTCCTTTACAAAATACGAAATGAACGTCACAAAAACATATGTACCACCGCGGTCGATCTCCTTCGTACCACTTTGATCTCGGAAGGAATCTTCATCCAAGACATCATTGACATCTAATGAATCTCAAGCCAGCGTTGAACGTCGGGATTTACTCCAGAACTCACCAACACGTTTATAAACCTCACGTGCCCCAAATGCAACTCTTGCTACATAGTTCGTGTTGAAGCAACGCCGGCGATATATGAAAGAATGGCTTTTCAGGGATTGGACTAGGAAAGCCACGAGGAACGTCGTAGACGGCGTCCATAAGGGCAGCCGCAAAGACGTGGCATGACTTGAACCAGCCCCAATCCAGAAAAGGCTCATCCTCTGGACGAGTTCAATGAATCTGAATAGGTGCGGCGCCTACTCCGGTGGCCAGGTGAGCTCCGAATGTATCACCTTATTATAAACAGCGGGGCCATCAACGAAAGTCACTGTCCTTTTTGCACCACGGTAGAGCCTAAGATGTGTCAGGACGGGATTTCTGCTGTGTTTTGATGTACATATGCGACCAGAAAGGCTGGGATGAGGCAGGAGGAGCGGATGACCTAGGAGAGTGGAGCATTCCTTGTAAGATGTCACCTTGGTGACAACAAAGGAGTGCTTGGGCACGTGTCTGGGCTTCCCGCAATTACCCACTGAAGGGCGGATCCGGAGGCCACAGAGTAGGTTTTGTGAAGGGGATTGTACTTTCTGCGAAAGGTTTCTGTCCGAGCTGTGGGAAGAAACAGTGAGTACGTAGGGTGCTGAGCCGACAACGTCTCCTTTTCCGGAACATCTGATAGTTACTCTCAACCATGAAAGGCTTGATATCCAACTAGACTCTGGCAGTACTAGTGTTCTTCGTGCATATACATTGCCCCACGACAGCCAACTTGATGGGTGTGATGGTTGCTGGCAGCCATTCCAAGTCTCAGGCTCTTCAGTGGCCGCATCGCGTCCACCAACGAATCCGCGTCTGTTCTATCTTTCCTCGGAAATGAATGCCAGGTGGTTCATCGCTGCGCTTTTTCAGAATCTCGGCGGAGAATGGCTGATCCCCAATCAATTGCCCTCCCCGCCTGACCAGTGACCTCGCTCCACGCCGTGTGGCTATTTTGCATTGACGCACCTTCTCAGAATTTCTCACCTGTAAGTAGCCATGCCCTCTTACCTATTCCACGTCACTGTCCCGATCCGCAGCACGAGGTAGTTGCACGAGGCCTGTCGCGCGTCCTCGTGTCATGCTACATTGGGAAATAGTTCTTGATATCCGTGGCGTGTATGGTTGGTTTCATTTCCTCCTTGCCTCCAGGCGCGCATTCTGCCTTCACGGTGACTTCTCTCGTTAGTTTGTGACGACACGACTCGCCATCTAGTAACCACAGTGGATCATATTGTGAGAAGGCTTGACAGCAATGAAGCTACGAGTTCTCAAGTCATGACCAAATCTGTAAGATATGCCCCGATGGGGGTTATAGTCAAAACGTGTACAGAAGGCGCGAGACAGTCCAATAGCCTTTCGGATATATTCATTCGCGCCGCGCCTCGGCCATCGAAGAGTCGAGGCCTAAACGTCGTACCTATTGCGCTCACTCCCACGGTTCTGTCTCTCCTTTCTCTTGCCTCCATCTCAGCCCATCGCCTTCCGGAAATCAGCTTCATCGACATCCATTATACTCGAGCCATGTCTTACCGTGTCAGGGAGAGGTTTTCGCGATTTCGGATTCTTGTTGTTGGGAGAGCTAATGCCGGCAAAACCACGCTTCTCCAGAGAGTTTGTAGGACAACTGAATCCCCAATTATCCGTGATAAGCGGGGTAACAAGGTCAGGGTAGTGTTCCTTTCAGACTGGTGTATGCTAAATAACCATTGCAGGTCAACATCGATGTGAAAGGAACGGAGGGGGTGAGTACCTTCATATTCTCGCTACACACCATCCTGGGTAACATGCAATAGCGTGGCAAGCATGACATCGAGCATGAGATCTCATTCGCGAGTAATGACCGTTTTGTGTTCCATGATTCTCGTGGTTTCGAGGCCGGTAGTGAAGACGAGCTTCGTAAGGTTCAATCGTTCATCGAGAAACGGGCGAATGAAAAGGATCCGAGCAAGCACCTGCACTCCATATGGTTCCAGTCTATGTACTCCTCTTGTGTGACACTCTTCTTACTGAGGTTCACAACAGGTATTGCATTCCAATGCATGATCATTCACGGCCAATTACTGTGGCTGAGGAAGCATTCTTCTCAAACTATGGGACAGGAAAGGGTGAGGAACATTGTCAGGTGATGATGTTATTTGCTGAGCTTGTCCTCAGTACCTGTGATTGCTGTATTCACCAAATTTGATGCACTGCATGCTGTTGCACTGGGGGAACTCATGGAGCAGGGAGAGATGAATCTTGAGCAGGCAGTGGCCTTGGCTCCTGAGTGTGCAAAGGAGATATTTAGGAGGAATGGCTACTATGGTATGCTGGAGAAGATGCCATTTCCTCCTAAGAGTTCCATATGCATGGGAGGTGAGCTATTGATGTTCTGTGATAACTTGGAGTTGACTAAGAGCATGTTTGTGGTGGAAGGGATCAATAAGGAGGAAGCAGACTGTAGTGCACTTCTCAGCTGCACAGCAGAAGCTTTGGATGATGAGATGTTGGAGATATTGCTGGTTTCTGCTCAGCAAGTCAATTTGAAGCTTTGTGTTGTGTATGCAATAAGAAGGAAAGAAAAAAGTGAGAGTGGACGATTGAGCAGCACTGATAATTTTCTACAGGACAGTCAAGGCACATTATCTGAAGGATAATGAAGGACAAGGTTATTTTAGGGAGAAAGGTGCTGAGAAAGGACAGAAATTGGCAATATGGTTTCCACATGTTGTGGTGAGTAAGAATATGTATCATTACAGATGGTGACAGTTACAATATGAAATAATTGATGATAGATTGTAAGTTGCTGTGTCTGCAGTCCCTCTGTGCTGCCATTCATGCTCACTGCCATCTCATTTCTTGTGCTCTCATAGCTTGTAAGTTACTGTGTCTGTGATCCCTCTGTGCTGCCATTCATGCTCACTGCCATCTTATTCTTGTGTTCTCACAGGGAGTAAGTTGCTATGTCTGTGGCCCTCTGTGCTGCCATTCATGCTCACTGCCATCTCATTTCTTGTGTTCTCATAGCTTGTAAGTTGTTGTGTCTGTGGTCCCTCTATCCTGCCATTCATGCTCACTGTCATATCATTTCTTGTGCTCTCACAGCAAGTAAGTTGCTGTGTCTGTGGTCCCTCTACCCTGCCATTCATGCTCAATGCCATCTCATTTCTTGTGTTCTCATAGGAGGTGAGCTGTTGTATCTGTTGTCCCTCTGTGCTGCCATCCATGCCCACTGCCATCTCATTTCTTGCATTCTTATAGGAGGTGAGTTGCTGTGTCTGTGATCCCTCTGTCCTGCCATCCATGCTCACTACCATCTCATTGCTTGTGTTCTCATAGCTTGTAAGTTGTTGTGTCTATCCATGCTCACCACATCTCATTTCTTGTGTTCTTACAGGATGTAAGTTTGTGGTTCACCTGTCATGCCATCCATTTTCACTGCCATCTCATTTTTGGTGTTCTTACAGGATGTAAGTTACTGTGTCTGTGGTCCATCTGTCCTGCCATCCATGCTCACTTCCATCTCATTTCTTGTGTTCTCACAGGGAGTAAGTTGCAGTCCCTCTGTCCTGCCATCCATGGTTATTACCATCTCATTTCTTGTGTTCTCACAGTATGTGAGTTGCTGTGTCTTTGATCCCTCTGTGCTATCCATGCTTACTGCCATCTCATTCCTTGTGTTCTCATAGCTTGTAAGTTGCTGTGTCTGTGGTTCCTCTATCCTGCCAGTCATGCTCACTGCCATCTCATTTCTTGTGTTCACATAGTATGTAAGTTGCTGTGCTGCCACCCATACTCACTGTGATCTCATTTCTTGTGTGCTCACAGGAAGTAAGTTGCTGTGTCTGTGGTCCCTCTGTGCTGCCATCCATGCTCACTACAATCTCATTCCTTGTGTTCTCACAGCAAGTAAGTTGCTGTGTCTGTGTTCTCTCTATTCTGCCAGTCATGCTCATTGTGATCTCATTTCTTTTGTTCTCATAGCTTGTAGGTTGTTGTGTCTGTGGTCCCTCTGTGCTGCCATCCATGCTTACTGTCATTGATTCTTGTGTTCTCATAGGGAGTAAGTTGCTATGTCTGTGGTCCCTCTGTCCTGCAATCCATGCTCATCGCCATCTCATTTCTTGTGTTCTCACAGGGAGTAAGTTGCTGTGTTTGTGGTCCCTCTGTCCTGCCATCCATGCTCAATGCCATCTCATTTCTTGTGTTCTCATAGGAGGTGAGCTATTGTATCTGTTGTCCCTCTATCCTGCCATTTATGTTCACTGCCATCTTATTTCTTGTGTTCTCACAGGGAGTAAGTTGCTGTGTTTGTGGTCCCTCTGCACTATCATCCATGCTTACTGCCATCTCATTTCTTGTATTTTCATAGGAGGTAAGCTGTTGTATCTGTGGTCCCTCTGTCCTATGATCAATGCTCATTGCCATCTCATTTCTTGTGTGCTCATAGTATGTAAGTTGCTGTGTCTGTGGTCCCTCTGTCCAGCTATCCATGCTCACTGCCATCTCATTTCTTGTGTTCTCACAGCTTGTAAGTTACTGTGTCTGTAGCCCCTCTGTCCTGCAATCCATGCTCACTGCCATCTCATTTCTTGTGTTCTCACAGGGAGTAAGTTGCTGTGTCTGTGGTTCCCTCTGTGCTGCCATCCATGCTCACTGCTATCCTATCTCTTGTGTTCTCACAGGGAGTAAGTTGCTGTATCTGTGGTCCCTCTGTCCTGCAATCTATGCTCACTGCCATCCCACTTCTTGTATTCTCACAGGGAGTAAGTTGCCATGTTTGTGGTCTATTGGTCCTGCTGCCCATGCTTGCTGCCATATCATTTCTTGTGTTCTCATAGAAGGTAAGCTGTTGTGTCTGTGGTCCCTGTCCTATGATCCATACTCATTGCTATTTGTGTTCATAGTATGTAAGTTGCTGTGTCTGTGGTCCCTTTGTGCTGCCATTCATGCCCATTGCCATCTCATTTCTTATGATCTCACAGCTTGTAAGTTACTATGTCTATGATCCCTCTATCCTACCATTCATGCTCACTGCCATTTCATTTCTTGTGTTTTTACAGGGAGTAAGTTGCTATGTCTGTGGTCCCTCTGCCCTGCCATCCATGCTCATTGCCATCTCATTTATTGTGTTCTTACAGGGAGTAAGTTGCTATGTCCATAGTCCCTCTGCTGCCATCCATGCTCATTGCCATCTCATTTCTTGTGTTCTCACAGCGAGTAAGTTACTGTGTTTGTGATCCCTCTGTCATCTTATTTCTTGTATTCACAGGGAGTAAGTTGCTGTGTTTTTGGTCGCTCTGTCCTGCCATCCATGCTCATTGCCATCTCATTTCTTGTGTTCTCACAGGGAGTAAGTTGCTGTATCTGTGGTCCCTCTGTCCTGCAATCCATACTCACTGCCATCTTATTTCTTGTCTTCTCACAGTATGTAAGTTGCATTGTCTATGGTTCTTCTGTACTGCCATTCATACTCACTGCCATCTTATTTTCTGTCTTCTCACAGTATGTAAGTTGCAGTCTATGGTTCTTCTGTGCTGCCATCCATGCTCACTGCCATCCTATTTCTTGTGTTCTCACAGGCAGTAAGTTGCCTTGTTTGTATCCCTTCTGCCCTGCAATCCATGCTCACTTCCATTTCACTTCTTGTGTTCTCACAGCTTGTAAGTTGCTGTGTCTGTGGTCCCTCTTGCCATTCATGTTTTATCCATGCTTATTGCTATTTCATGCACATTTTGACTATGGGTAAGTTGTTATTTTTACACATTTATATAACAACTGATTTTTATCTCTGTTTGGTATACTAATAGTTGTGAGTTCCTCTAATAATTCTGCCCCTTGCTCAAATTATTCTAAATATTGTACATTGTACTTTATTGCACAGCTGATATGCTGATCTTATTTACCATTGTTAAATTTTTTTACTCTAATTATAGCCTGTGAGATCATTCATGATCTATACCTATTTTCCAGCCTTATCTATTTTTAGTTTCATGTTCTCCTCAAGCCTGAAATCCAGGGATCATTGAAGTCACTGGTGGGTTTTTTTCTATTTCTATTTTCTTTTAGACACCCATGATGTTACAGTGCAAGGGCTCACACATCAATCTAATCTGTGTTCTGTCTGCTTGTATATATTTCACTTTTATTAATTGTGTTGAAAACTTACCACCTGCCTCAGCACTTCTGGTAATCCTAGTCCATTCCTTCTATTCCTGGGACAAGAACAAGGAAGATAGACAACACCTTACTGCTTCTTTTGAGCAGTTTATCAACTCTTCACACTCCTCAGTCATTGTATCTGCTGTGGAGCATGCTGTCCAGTCCTATGAGAATGACCTGGACTTGCTATGTGAAGAGCTTATCCAGATTGTATGGAACAATCCCATGGGTAATTCCATACCTGACTTTTGAGTTCTGTATTAATCCTTGCATAACAGAGCATTCCTCTTTGACTAAAACTCCCACTCCAGCCACCAGCCAAGAACCCACTTTCATAGACTTTTCCCAGAGCAACCTGGGCAAGAAAACCCTCAAACAGAAAGTTCTGGGGTTTTTCAAGCGTCACTAAAGTCTTGTATGCCATAAAGCTACCCAATGGAGGGTGTTTGAATGACTGTTTTGTATTGTATTGTGTTTGTACTTGGAGATTATGCTTGCCAGTAGCTTGGTCCATGGTTGGCTTAGTGGGACACAATATGAGTGCATTTTGTGTTGATAATTCTCCCTACTGTGAAGCATTGCAGAGATACTCAGGTAGGTCACTGAATGAGACACTAATGAAGAAATAAGGGCATAAGCTGGCAGTGTAAGTGGATAACAAATTCCTTGTTAAGAAAGGACTTGGTGAGACCCCATCTTTTGCTTGACATTCTGATACTAGTGTCATGGTCTTCATAGGAAAATGTTGCCCATGCACTGGCACAACACCAATGAGGATAGAAAATGTGGCAGGGCAACAGGAAGGAATTATGTCAGTACACGAGATATCTGCTAACTTACAATGACCATTACGGAGGTACCCGCGGTAGAGGAAATGACCTAGTAATCCCCTAACCAAGGTTACCAGCTAGCATATGGGATGCGGACAGACCTCACCTACGAGGCAAGCTTCGGTCTCAAATCATCTCCCAGTTCTTAAACCTGTAGTAAGCAGAAGGACGACACACAAAGATTTACCCGCCGTGATGCCCGCCTCTCCCTCTCACCCTCTCTTCTCACGTTCCCTCTCCCACCACCAGGACCGCCAATACTACCCTCTCCAGGTCCCATCATACTCTCCGCTCCTCGAGGCGACTGCAACTACTGCACATCAGCACTCATCGTCTCCACGGGACACTGCAAAACACTTGGGCGGCTGTGCAGGCTCCTCTCGAAGCTTTTGTTTTCCAAGCGCCGCCGCCTCCACTCTCCGTCGGTCCAGGCCCCGGACCAGCGCCGCCGCCTCGGACTTGACAGCAGTCGCAGGGGCCGTAGCAGCCACTGCCTTCTTCTTCAAGACCTCTTCCTTTCTCGACGACGGCACGTCGCCCACCCCGGGGTCCTTGTAATGCGCGCGATTGCGGAAAATCGTTTCCTTGTCTTTCAGAGCCGATTTCTAGGGCTCCGGGAAGAGGTGCGGTCGTCGGCAGTGGGGGTGGTTGAGAGGCGGCGACTATCGCTGACGGTGGTCAGATCGATCAAGACCGTCACGGGGAGGAGCATGGATCAGGACTCGGTCTGGCCCCGCCTTTAAGTGTCTCGAGAAACGAGAGATAGTCTTCGTCTAGAAGGAGGGCGGTTAGACTCGCGACCGATGAGCGAGCACGTCTGCCTTTATCGATCGTGTTATTCCGCGCGCCCACCTTTTTCTTCTCCGTAGACACCTTTGGAAACGGTGCATACTCGACGACAGCGCGTGACTCGTTGCTTCTGCAACGGCAACGACCAGTGAAACGACGACACAACGATAAGTGCGCGAGGGGCGCCACGGACCCACCTGCCTTGTCCCGAAACACGCGCTCGTCGTACGCCCAACTAAACGACATCAATTGCGCCTCGCTCTTGAATGCGATATACGCCCCGCGAGGGTGAAGAGTGTGAATAGGTGCATGGTGGTAGAGAGAAAAGGACGAAGGAGGATGAACGAAGGGGAGTCGGGGTACTTAAGGGAAATAGAAGCGAACAACGCGGTAAGGCGAGGACAGTCAGTCCTGTGATGAAACACGATAAACCTCACTTACGGAGCCAACAACGTCAGTTCACGTCCGAACCAGAGCTCGAGGACAGCTCTGAGGGTCTGTGCTATCGGACCCTCGCTCACCCTCCTTTCTTCGTTTCCAACGTGTGTCAGCGGACACCATCGTCAGGACAACTACACGATTGAAACATACCGCTCTAACCAAGGTGACCGTCACCCTATGCGGCCGGACGGGCGGAGATGACGATCTGTAGCCACCCTCGAGGCCTCTCGGAGCGGACGACAGTTGCACGATTGAGTATCCACCCATGCGGGCACACGCGTGTTGAAGCACTCAACGATGAGCATGTCATCCATGCGGAGAGGCGGACGGCGCACTCGAATTGTCTTTATTCTCGACATGGTGGTGAGACACGACTCGGAACGAGCCCGAGCGTGGCGCCATCCATGCTCAACGTAATTGGTCAGTGAATGAGCCTGAGGGGTATACCTTTTCTAGTAACTCCGAGTCGACACCTGAAGCTGATGCCGTACACCACCCTCTCACCCGATTTCTACAGCCTCCTTCAAATCCCCCGAGATGCATCCCCCAGCGCCATCAAAATCGCCTACCATCGCATCCTTTTACGCCTCCATCCCGACAAACAGGCCCAGTCCCGCCATCACGACGCGAGCGTCGTTACAGATCCTCCATCGTCACCCCCGCCCGAGGAAACACCCGTCGACGTGGCGTTGTTAAAAGAGGCGTACAGGACGCTGTTGGACGCTGGTTTGCGCACGGCGTACGACGCGTCGCGGAGGCAGCACGAACGCGAACGCGCGCGATCGTACGGTCCGAGACCGGCACAGGTCGTCTCGCTCGAGGAGTTTACCGCAGTCGAGGCAGGACCGACTGCAGAGACGGGCGCCGTGGAAGTGGAGGCAGAAGCGGCGCAAGCATGGTGGCATGGATGTCGATGCGGTGGTGCGTACCGCATCACGCAGGATGATCTGGAAAACGGGACGCACCTCGTTGGCTGTGAGAGTTGTTCAGAGGTGATCTGGGTTGGGTATGAGGAGGCGCCGGAGACGGGGGACGAAGGGGACTAATCCCGGTTGATTCAAGTTACTACTGGTTAGAATCCCCTGCTCCCTATTGAAAGTATTAGCGTTGCTCATTACGCGGATAGTACTCTGCAACACGACATAAATATTACATCCACTGTATATCCTTCAATCGATGTCCATGCCCGCATCTGAGTCAGAAAACTCCACCTCCCTAGGTTCTTCAACCGGGTTCTCTTTCTCCCAACACTTGTAAAGCGATTCGCGGAACTCGCGCGCGATCGCCACCGAGACTTGCCATGGAACCGCGTTCCCAATCTGCCGGTGCATCTGACGCGATCGAGTTTCAACAGGATCGACCAAGGTACCGTCTGAGGACACTCACGGTCATGACACGGCTTTCGTCCGCGTGGAAGACAAAGTGGTCCGGGAAGCCCTGGGAACGGGCGAGCTCCCGAACCGTCACGATGCGCTTGGACTAGCACGCGTGAGTACGGACGATAAGTGGGACGAGGCGTGGACGGACATAGGGATGTATCACGCGACACTGCTTTGCCATAGGGTCCACGTTGGTGACTGTCGTCTGGAACCATCCATCTCTCTGCACTCGTCCGTAATACCCTGTAGAAACGATCGGATAGGTGTCCCACCGAGATGCTAGCTTGTTGCTCACCAGCTCGACGGTAGCCTGCTCTGCCAGAAGATGATGCAGGGTTTGCAAATTGGTATTCCCAGAATTCACTTGGTAAGCCTATCCGGGAAAAATATCAGCCTGCGGTAACTCGATGACAAAGTGGGCCTACTTCGAAAGTCTGCATCAGGCTTGACAGGGATTTTGATCACTCTGAAGACGGGCGTCAGGTCAGTCGCGTCGCACGTAACACTTGCAAGCATCCAAACTTGCCTATCCACCTTTTCAGGTTCGTACGTGCGCGTGTACTGCTGGATGTCTTTTGTTCGTCGGCGGCGGCAGTGCTGCTGAAACCTCGTTCGAGGCTCGTGTTCATACGGAACGTCGGGTCCCTTGTAACCACACCATGGCTCGTCTGCGCTACATTCCTTAATATGGTTGTCTCTCATATACTGTTTGCTCAGATCTTTGTCGGACTCTTTCCTGCACAAGTGATACATCAACAAGAGCATGCACACACGAGCACAAGCCGTACCAGTCAAACCTGGGAAGATCGCTGATCGCATCGTGCACGGATACATAGCGATGTGGCGCGACGCCAGGAAGTGCGGTTATCGGCGAAAGCGTCAGGTCTCCCGGGAATTTAAGCTCCAACGCATCGGTGGCCGGGAAATCGTGCGTAGGCTGGGGAAGTTGGGGCAATTCCCGACCGTGTTTGGCAGCGATCAGGAAGAACCGAACCCGGCTTTGCGGCGTTCCGTAGTGCGCAGCTTGCAGGAGACCAAACCTAACTTGATATCTGTATGACGTCAGTTCTCAGCCTGGACTAGATGGAGCAGACTTACCCCATATCAAGGAGTGCTGCCACGACGAATTTCAGGCCACCCATGGGGATGCCTCCCTTGACTGAATACCTGCCATCTTGACGCGCACGAAGGTTGTATCTCAAGAAGCCTCGGACATTTTCAAATATGCAGTAGGGAGGTCCGAGGTGGTCAACAAAGGAGAGCGCTGTGAGAATCAGATTGCTCTTCCTATCGTTGGCTTTCTGATACATGTTTAAAGAAGAGTGAGGCTGACTATGACAGGTCAGCGAAATGCGAGTGGGTGATCTGAGGTCTTACCAGGGAAACCCCGCGATAAGACAGTCAATGTCACCGGGCTGCGGAGGTGGCGGCAGTGGTTTACCCTCGATGGACTTGAGTGGTTTAGGATCTTTGCCCTCGTTGGTCAAAATCATGTGACGGAGGGCGAGATTGGAACATTGATTGTAGACTTTGACGTCTGGAGCATTTTTCCTGGAAAGGAGTTTTAGACCAGCTACGACGGTCAAACCGACCAACGCTCACCCCAGTGTCTTGGCCGCGCTCGGAGAAATCTCCACAGCATGCGTCAATTTGAAGCAACCGACATCTTCCATGGCTAGACCGAATGCGCCTGTTCCGCCAAACGGATCCAAGACGCGCAAGGGTTCCTCCCTTTCCAAGAATGCTTTCATCCCTTTCGTTTTCTTGAAGCTTTGTTTCAAACACATACGGCAGACGGGTAGGTCATCCCAGCGTATTCGACGCCTGTTACTCCAATCGTCCGCGTCGGTGAATGAACGAAAGCGATACTTGACGTAGAAGTGGCGGGGAGACATATCCAGCCACTGGTCAGGGATATCCTTTTGAATCATCACGTAGCAAACATCGATCAGGTCGTCGATATCGACCGTCATTTCGACGTCGGTATAAAATAGATGTTTCTAGACACGACAGCATGAACGGCGAGCCTGATTCCCGAATATACAGTCCCACCTCATCTTTGAGTACTCCTTCCGGTCGACTCCCAAGCTTGTCAGTGCGTCCAAAGAGCCGGACTTGGACTCGGACGTGGTCCTCCCCGCGACGGTGGTGAAATTTGACGATATGGCCAATATGACATGGTCCCTCTTCCGCTTTGATGAGAACGCAGTCGTCTAAATGATAGTCGACTCCGTAAGATCGTACGCCAAGATGTATTTTCGTCGGCCCTGTATCTTCATCAAACTGTTTCTGCACCTCGCATGCGGGACAGTTGGCCGGAGGCGTATTTCGCGAGGCGGCCGCCAACGCGTCCACGTCGATACTCGTCAACGACCCTTCATTTTCCTCCCACATGTACCTGGATCGCACCGTCAGAGATAACGAACCGTAATTATCTGGTTCATACCTATAAAAGTAGTCATGCGGCCTGATCCCCGCAAGAGATTGACCAGGCTGGATATAATGCACATCGACTTTGCCGATGATGCGTTTCAACGCCTGTGTATCACACGAATCGGTCAAAAATAGTTCCTGGGTGCGACCTAGCTCTTGAACGATCGTTTTGGAGCTATGCTGATACCACTGAACGTGGACGACCTCGTGATCTTCATTCATATGCATGATCTTGCCAAACCTGAACAAAGCGTGAATGAATAAATTGCATGAAAAGACGAGGCTTTACCAGAAATGATCGGAAAGAGTATCTGTGGGAGGGAGATTGTTAGGATTCGGGGGAGCATCTTCTCCTGCATAAAAGAGGACGGTGTCTCCGACCTGATGAAAGCAATTTCACTTAGTGCATGCAACTGCAAGCAGGCCGACGTGCCTACCTCATACTTCGTACCGTCTATCAGCACATGCTTCAGCCAGTATGAGCGCCCTATCCTTTGATCGGGTCGAAACTGTATAAGCCGGCGGGTCTGAACGCGCTGCAAGAACCCCTGAAGCCGAAGGGCTAGCTCGCCTTTCGGCATCTCAGGTTCGACTCGGCTAGGGCGTGGTCCGACGACTTGAAGGTTTTCTCTGAAATACCGTATGGCCATTTGTGCAATCAAGGGAGTCACATGGGTAGGTATTTTGGCATGTAGCACCGCCAAGTCAAGGTTCCCCCTGGTTTCGATGTAGAAATTGTCGGCCGAAAATCGTGGTTCTGCTTCCGTCTTCTTGCCTACGGGTTTGAATATGACAGGAGCGACGTGGTTAAGAAGGCGACAAATGACGTTAGATTTTCGGATGTCATCTACGCTTGGGACGGTCTCGAGGGTTGTCCGTAGCCTCCGAAGCGTGTCCTAGGGCATGGTCAACGGTTGTTCTCCTGAACGAAACGCACTCACCTCATCCCATAACTCCTTCTCCGTCATGGTCTGGCCAAGGACATCTATGCGGCCGTATTCCCGCAAGAAGTCCGAATATTCTCGATCTGGATCCTGGGCAGCAGAGGATATCACAGATCGTAATATCGTCTGGAACTTCCAAAACGAACGAAAATGGCTTCGATATCGCTTGGACGGATTCAGCACATCGAGTTCATAGATTGCATGGTTCGTTTCGACATAGAACGGGCTGGTTCGCGTCAGTGTACGTATGCACTGTTTCTAGAGACGGCATACCTGTCTGCATCCCAGTATCTCGTGAAGAAGCGCAGAATGCGTGACATGCGGATGTATTGGCGGTCGGCTTCTTCGTCAAGGTCGTCCTCTTGGCCTTCGTCCTCGTCTATCTCGTATCTCGGGACAACGAAACCAGCGCCAAGAATGTTGTGGTCACCCTCGCCGAGGATATCGAGCGAGACCATGCTGTTGTCCCCCGCATTGAAGAAGGTGAAATGAGACAAAAGACGCGTCCGTTTCCTTCCATCGTCAGGCGGGTCCGCTTCTTCCCCAAAGACTACCACATCCTTTTCCAAGATCTCGTATGGCCGTGTTTCATATTTCCGTACTGAAAGGGGTCAGAACGCCAGCCAGACGCCAAAAAGAACAGGTCTCCTGACCGGGCAGCGGGGCTATATCGATGTTGCGACGTTTCGCGTGCTACGACAACCGGCTCCTAGTCAGCGTGGCTTGTTGGAAGACCGCGCGAGCACGTACCCTGGAATCCGCATCACCGCCGTCACCGCGATCCCGCTTCCGGCTTGCGTCAGATGTGGTCGCAGACTCGTCTCCAGTAGTGCTGGTATCCTCGTTGGGGTAAGAAACTTGAAACGCGCTTGGTCGAGCGCCGCGTCGACTCGGACGGTTGGGTGGCACTCTTGACGTGAACATCTCTGACTATCTAACAAATCGGAGTCTAACGTCCTAGATACACATCTAACCTGACAAGTCCTGTGACAAACTCGTGCGTCTAAGTAGCATAGAACTACAAGATAGAGGAATACAGAAATGCCAAGAAGTTACTTTCGCGCGTATGAAGGTCACCCATGGTGTTATTACGAACTGGAGATAGCGGGGATGAAAATACAATGGGAACTCAAGACACGAGTTCAAGTTACGGTACCATAGTACTTGATCAAGAACTGCGTTTACGACTCGGAGAATCAGCGACAGCTCATGTCTGACCGGGTAAGAGACCAACCGAATTAAAGATAGCAGACCCAGGCAAAAAGACTTGGACAAATCGGGAAAGGGCCAACAACTACTAAGCCGGAGCAGCGGTGGCATTGGGCGCTTCAGGTCCTGCAAGTGCGCCCTCTGCGACAACACTAGGTGAGGTGGTCGAATCGCCAACCTGGTGGAAATCTGACGATGCGAAAGCCGCTGAGGGCATCAGCCACAGAAATTGTAATCGCACGAAACAGAGAACCTCACCGAGAATCTCGCTGTACATCATGACCTTCCAGGTGTCTACCGGCAGGTCGGCATCGTTGAAGCTCCAATCAAATTGTTCCGCTGCGACTGGCTCGTCGGTTGGATCGTGATATGGTGCGACATACTCGTGCGTAAGAGACGTCGCAGCATCGATGCGTTTTCTGGGGTCAAAGACTAGCATCTTCTCCAAAAGGTCCAAAGCTAGGGAGGCATGAGATCTTCCGCTCTCGGACGTAGATAAGTTTGACTGACCATCCTTGTCAGTGGTTCTGAGCTTCTGACTGAATGGGACGCGCTCGCGTTTGGGCAAGCTTTGGACGAATCTCAGCGTCTGGGATGACAAGCATGGGAAAACGACATCGATGATCGGTAAGAAGGGACGAACATTCTCACTCGCGATGGTTTCGATTACATCATCAGGGGGTGTCCCTAACAGCTCCGTGATGATCGAAAACTGGTTCACATCTAATTCTAATCGGTCAAGCGCGCAGGAACGAAGAAAGAGACACGCACGGTCTTTTCCAGGGAACAATGGTTTGCCCTCCAACATCTCCGCAAATATACACCCGGTGCTCCAAATATCAACCGCCACGTCATACTTTTGCCAAGTTAGCATGATCTCAGGGGCACGATAATATCGTGTAGAGACATATCCTGTCATTTGAGGATCTTGGATGCGCGCTAGACCAAAGTCGCATATCTGCCCTTATCAGTCATATCAGAGAGGTACGCTGACGTCGAAGAGCGAACCTTGAGGTCGCAGTTTTCGTTGACAAGAATGTTACTTGGTTTCTGATGGCGATGAATTGGGCTTCTTAGACTATCAGTTGTGTGGCTCACCAGATCGCGATGGACGACACCGGCAGAATGGACGTATTTCAAACCGCGCTATTGGGCACGATGAATGAGAGTAGCCTCTAAGAGCGAAAACACGCACGAGTATCTGGTACAAAAAGTATTGAATGAACTGCTTCTCCAACGGACGCGAGGTCAGGAGGCGATGCAAGTCGGTGCCAAGTAACTCTGTGACAAAGTACCTGCGTCGCGAGATTAACACGTGCCCAGGGGCGGAACAATAAAAGAGTGGAGCTCACAAATCTTCCAGGGGCGATATGAACACGTCACTTAGGCTGATGATCTGGAACGTGTTAAATGCGATGCGAAGGGGCGAGATCGGGAGAGAACCTACGTTCTCGTGTTGTATGTGTTTCAACAGCTTGAGTTCGCGATATGTGCGCTTGCTGAGGACGGGTGTGCTAAATGGCTTCATGATCTTCTTGATCGCGACGGAGGAACCTGTGAGTTGGTCCTTTGCGGAACTGGACGCGCATGAGGGACGGGTAAGAGGTGAATGGAGAGGAGAAGCGGTACCAGACGAGACCGAAGGCTCCTTGGAGCGAGCGAGCGGGTGAGTGAGCGAGGTAAGATGTAGTGATGGAAGTAGCGCACCCATTCCGACTGGCTGTAGGTCGACATAGCGCGTAGTGACCTAATGAATGTGGGTGAACCGGTCGTGGAAGTAGGGTTAGTTCTAGGACGTACCTCGAAGGACGTGCCGAATATGCTGAGCTTGACAAAGGACATGGTGGAGATGGCGAGAGATTGGGCATGATAACCCAATCGAGCTTAAGCGTGTCTGAGGTCCTAATTAAAAGTCCCCCGACGTCATATTCACACCGTCCTCACTTGTTGTTCACATACCATGTCCTTCGTCCGTATCGCCCGCTCAGCCGTGAGTACACCCGCAACGTATACCAGACTCTGGCAGGCCAGGCTTTACTCCACCGAGGCACCCGCAGCCAAAAAGTCTACTGCATCCAGGTACCTCGTGCCCGTCGGTGGTTGTGTGGCAGGTTGGCTTCTCTACCAGTACTACCTCAAAGGCGAACCAGAGCCCGTCAGGTCGAACAAGGTCTTGACCAGCCCTCTCGACCCTCAAAACTTTGTCGATATCAAGCTCAAGCACGTCGAACCGTACAACCACAACACATCCAAGTACGTCTCCCAGGCATGCTATGCATGTAGCTACACGTCACCACACACAGGTTCACCTTTGATTTGGGCGAGGGGAACGCCTCTCTTCTCCCTGTCACCTCCGCCGTATACCTCAGGGCAGAGGATTTCAAGGATGCCAAAGGAAAGCCCATGCAACGTCCCTATACTCCCGTGTCTCCACCAGACCTGGAGGGAGAGCTGACTTTTATCATCAAAAAGTATGAAACTGGCAACGTCTCAAAGTATATCCACTCTTTGAAACCTGGCGACACGCTTGCCATCAAGGGACCCCTGCCCAAGTGGCCCTGGAAGAGTAATCTTGCGCGTTTACCGTGCGACAAGCGTTATTCACACGTGTTGTAGTGAACGAGTTCGATGAGGTTGGACTCGTTGGCGGAGGCAGTGGCATGTAAGTCTACCGGAAAGGGAGCGAACATTTTTCGTCTAACTGCAACAGCACCCCTTTGTACCAGGTCCTGCAACACGCGCTCGCAGACAAAACGAACAAGACAAAATTCAAGCTGATCTTTGCGAACGTGACCGAGGCGGATATTCTTCTTCGCGATGAGTTTGATGCCATGAAGAAGAAATACCCCAACAACTTTGACGTTGTCTATGTACTCGACAAACCTCCCGCGAACTGGAAGGGTGACCGAACATTCCTCCGGTTTGCGAGATGATGCTCACGGCGTTGATCAGGACCGACTGGCTATGTCAACGCGGATCTCATCCAGCAACACTTGGCGCCACCTTCTCTCGGAAATAAAGTCAAGATCTTTATCTGCGGTGAGCAATGGTTCCTGGAGCGGATGGGCTGGCGAAACTGACGCGTTAGATACAGGCCCCCCTCCTCAACTCATTTCCCTTGCTGGGAAAAAGGATGGTCCGTACAAGCAAGGAGAGTTGAGTGGCATCCTCAAAGAACTTGGATACACCTCGGACCAGGTTGGCTCCACACGAAAACTCGTTGCGACGCATTGCTGACACCCCTGGCAGGTCTACAAGTTCTGAATGTACCGTAGTCTATATAGAGTGTAGTTACATAAGCAATGCTATAGGGCGTGAATGGAGTGACGCGTGCTTTGATCAAGACTCGTCTGCATATCCTGATCATCAGTGTATCCCATCTCTAAATCATGGACAACAGTGATCCCAGACAGCTCGCTCGTCGCCTGCCATCGCCACCCCAGCCAACATCGTCATCCGCAGGGGCTGCCAAGGCACCGAGCACGGTGTCGACCACCAGCTTCTATGCATCAAAGCCACCACCACTTCCCTCTCGAACAAACGTCGGTTCTTCTCATACAAAGGTCGTTCAGCCCACCACACCTCCCCCAGTTTATGGTTCCGTGGATGCAGGTTCCTTTCGCGAGCCCCAGCTTGTCGAGGAGGCACCCATCGTCAGTGACTCTATGCCCGACCTCTTGCCAGCCGATAATACATGGGGTCAGATCGACACTTCCTGGGCCGGAAACCAGTCTTCCTGGGATGCGCCTACCAACACTTGGAATACCGATACGACGCCTTGGGAGAGCAGCGGGACCTGGGCACAGTCGTATGGTGGGCCTTCGTCACAAGGCCCTAGCATCGATGGTCGGGACAAATCCGAGGAAGAGCACTGGTGGGACCCTTCGATCCGTGATTCGCACAAACGACCCGGCCCAGGAGTATTGCCACCGTCCCTAGCCGACCTCTTGCACAATCCTGATCATTCCTTGTTCTCAGTCAGCGTCGATCCTAAGCCTATCCCTCCGCCCTCTCAGGAGAGTGGCGATATCGACTCGCCATTCCACCCACCTTCTGTGGACGACTTGACATACTGCATACCCCATCCAAACGCATACTATTGCAGAAAGCACAACGGCTGGGTGCTTCTTCAATGGAAGTCTTCATCGATAATGCCTCCTTTGGCAAAGTCGTTCACTCCCGATCCAGAAACACCGTTCCCTGATCTTGCGCGTCGCAAACGAACGTCTTCCTGCATTGGGGAGGGAGAGCAACCCTTTGGGCAAGCAAACGTGTCCCACCACTTCCACCGCTACGAAAAAGCCGTAGACGCTCTGAAACTCGATCCCGCCTTTCGCCGCTCAGAATGGGAATTATCCGTTCAGAAGAAACAAAGGCGGCGCAAGATGACTTCCCTCAACCTGGATGCAATTTCGCTCAGTAAATTGTCGGATGCTACTATGGAAGATTCAATTCCCGAGGAGGAAGGCGACTTGTTAGACCTCTATGTTTGTTGCCAGTGCTCACTATATTGCATCGCTTCCGAAGTCATCCCTGGTGTTATACCTGTCAAGTATATCGAAGAATTCATGCGAGAGAGATGGGATAACCCGCCCCTCGAACGCAACCGAGAAGAATCTGTTGTCTCGGGGCTGGAGACCTTTCTAGTGTACGTTCAACTTTTCATGCTGCACTCCACGATACTTATGGATGCAGAATCATTGAGAATAAACTATGGAAGGGGGAAAATCGAGGCATAACATCCTCTCGGCCTGTATTCCAAAAAAAGATCGGGTGGACGCCTGTAGTGTGAGGACACATTTTTCCGTTTCCCCAGTTTACTGATGCTGATCCATGCGCGTCTAGTCGCTCTATCTTTGAACACTTAGGCTTCGTCATTGCTGAAACAATTACAACCGCTGGTGTGCGAGACACTTCCATTACTCCCCCCAACACGGATCCGAGCACTTTGGAAGGCAGGCAGAGTGGTAGAAAGCTCCTCCGTTTCTGGGTAGAGACCAGTGCTTGGTTACTCGACTACCAGCGACGATTCGGTATGTAGCTTCAAGATATCCCACATATCCGCTAAGTTCTTGCAAAGCCAATGCGCTTAAACAGTACACCTGCGCAAAAGTATGGGTGAAACTGGATCCCGTCCGCGAAATGTATCAAATGGGCATTGGGGCACATCCTGATCAGAGTATGTCTCGTTTCGTCCTCTCTAACATTACATTGTTCACTGGGTGCCGTAGTCCAAAGATTGGCAGAACTTCCTGTATTTTTAGAGGATGAACTTGTTAAGCGCTCTGTACGGGCGCTAGGTTTGACTCCCATGACATACTCGCCCGGTGAGTCTATTCTCGTTCTAGTCTGCTCTGTGCTGAGCTAGCAGCATTTAGGGCTCGTAGCATTTGCATATCTCGCACAGTGTAGATGCGATCCTAAGCAGACGCCGCATTACTTCTCCCAATTCTATAGTGTTATCCAAGCGATCCAGCAATATGGCGACATTCCCCCTCAGGAACTACAAAACCTCGTTCTAGAAGAGCGTACCAGGAACCGGTACACCGAAGACGATCGTCTCGGTGCCATTAAGATCCTTGGGTTCGGTAAAGACAACCTGCTGCGCGTAGATTACGAGGACGATATCGACGAGGACTTTTTGGTTGGGGCTTGGAAGGATTGCCTGAAGAGAGCTTGGAGGGATCCAAAGGATGGCGCACAGCGACTGAGGGATGCCAACGATGCGTTCAGAATCGTTGCAGAATCAAGAGGCAGTGTGAACCTGCGGAAATTGTGGGAGGATTTCTCGAGGGATAGTATAGACCCAAGTCGGGCGTACACCATCCTAGAAGTGCCTCCGGAGACGGATGACGGGATGTTGATGACCGTGTTCATGATGCGGGTAGGTGTTTTTTTTGATAGCTGATCAAAAATACTGTGCCCTCACGCAGGATTTGTCAGCTTGAAGAACAGCCTCACCAAGGCGAGCGTATGAGGGAGGCCCTGACGACGCTCGCCGAGGCCAGAGACAGCTCCCGTTTACGGACATTCTTGGAAACAGGACAAGACCGTAAGTGTCGCTCTGACCATGCATAGGAATGTTGTCTCACGTCACGATAAGCGGGCGAGATAGTACCGACGACGCGACTTGATTTCCCAAGAGGCCTCAACCAACTTGGTAATACATGCTACTTGAATTCCCTCTTGCAGTACTTCTACACTATCAAAGAACTCCGTGAGGCTGTGGCACCGTTGGCAAAGGCGAGCATCAAGGAACTGGAGGACGAGAAATACTCTGAAGATGCTCTCATGAGCCACCGTGTCGGTGGGCGGTTGGTAACAAGACGAGAAATTTTCCGGTCAAAGAAATGTAGGTTTATTCATGACTAAGAGAACGGGGTTGTTTTGACAATGCGTCAGTCGTCAATCAGCTGGCCAACTTATTTTGGAAGCTCGAGTATGCCGAAGAAGCTTCTGTCACACCCACGATGGATCTCGCCAAGCTTGCTCTCGTAACTTCGCGGGACGAAGAAGACGAGGCGGAAAGCAGAAACACCGACTCTTCCAACGATACTGATGCCACCCTCGTGGAGGATTCGCAATCGGGCAGGCTTGCCAATGTGGACTCGGCCGACACCGTACTCGGAAAACGCCCTCGGGACGATAATGCAATGGACGTCGATGAGGGCGCATCACCCAAGTCACCTGCGTCTGACATGGAAAAGAACGGGTACGTGATGGTCTCGCATCCATCGTCACCTCGTAGATCGAAGTCCCCTCGTCTCGGTCCGTCGAGTAGCTCAAGTTCGTCATCCAAGTCCCTCTCAAAAGAGGCGGGTATAAAGAACTCTGTCCAGCAAGGCGAAGAAGATCTATCCAAGAAGCCGTCTATGCCTGAGAGGAAGACTACGTCTGACTCTGTGATGCTCTTTGGTAAGGCTCTGTTTGCGTTTATCAGAAACTTGGCTACATCTCTTTCAGGCAAACAACATGATGTGTCCGAGTGCATGGACAACTGCATGTTCCAGATCGAGATTGCTTTACTGAACTTTGATGGCTTGAGCGATGCGCGAGAGAAGAATACCCTCGTGAAAAGGTCTTGGCGTCCCGTCGATCCCCGTCGATGTCCCGCTGACGACGCTTGTTAGGCTCTTTTATGGCACGCTGAGACAGCGTCTGACCCCAGATCCACGAAAGACGCGGGCATCCGTTACAGAGAAGCAAGACCTCTTTTCTCACCTTCCCGTGAATGTTTCCGATAGTGGCATCGACATTTACGACGGTCTAAGTGGATACTTTGACGATTTGGTCGATTACGAAGGTGGGAAGGCGAGAATGGAGGTTTCGCTCGTTGAGCTTCCTCCATTGATGCAAATTCAGCTGCAGGTATGCGCGAGTCGTTCGGTACGGTGTGCAGGCTTTTCACACGCTGTAGCGAGTGCAATTCAACAGAGAAACCTTGCAACCATACAAATCCCAAGCCTACGTCAAGTTTGGTGAGACGATCTACATGGATCGTTTCCTGGACTCGGCAGATCCGCAAAAGAAAGCCAAGGCTAAACGCATACAAACCGCACTGATCGCTCGGAGGGAACGTCTACGCTTGCTCACTGAGGATAAGGTATGCGTGTATTCTCGGTGACCATCGTTCCTGGCTTATTAAACTTGGACAGCATGCACCGTTTGGTGCATGTCTTGGCAGTACGCTTAACTTCCTCACCAAGCAAGAAAATGTCCAGCTACCTCAGCTCGACGACGACCTTGTGGCTCAGATGAACAACGAGCAAGAGGTCGTCACATCGGAAGTCGAGGGGCTTCGCGCTGACATTGTGAGACTCAAGGAAGAGTTGGAGAACGTGTGGAAAGACGACACGACATTTGCTTATGAGCTCACATCCGTCTTCATTCACCGAGGCTCGTCGCCGTCGTTCGGGCACTATTTTTTCTACTCTCGGAACCTACCAGACAAACTGGACGACTGGTTCAAGTATAATGATTCGAGCGTCACAGAGGTCCCGAAAAGCGATGTGCTTGCGGATACCACTGGATCTAATGCGAACCCATATTTGGTGCGTCTTGTTCGTCGCGGTGGTTCGGCGTTGAGTCTGATGATCATGGACTCAGCTTGTGTTCGCTCGGAAGGGGTCAGACGTTGTACACACTGTAAAACGACTTTCCACGCTTTCGGACGAGTCGAAGACATGATTTATGTCAGATATCCTTGAGGGATGTAATCCCCTGCTACGTACACGTATTCGCACCCGCTGTGGTGATCTTTCAGTTTGTGGGTAGAAGCGCATGCTCTATGTAATATAATGACTGCATTCAAAGCCTTCTGAGCGTTTGTCTCTATCAACCAATACGGATCACGAACCTTAGGCGTGCCCGAGAGGCGAAGGGTCGGTTGAATCAGAATGGGGTATCGCTTCTTGCTGTGGTTTATCGCCATTCTTTGGCTCAAGATGGGTCAGGAGGTCGTCCAGCGTGCCCAGAATCTCGTCCAATCTAGTCTCCACCCTGCTCGCCATGGTATTGGCACTCTCTAGGCGTCCCAGTAGCTCCGAGTCGTCCGCGTGAATTTGCTCGCTTTCTGCGGCAATGGAGCCCAACGTCCTGACGTCGACGATCTCCGTCGCGGGTAGGCTGCTGCGGAGGTCGTCAAAGGACATGGTCAAGGAATGATAACGCGCGGAGTGTGAATTCCACCGAGGCAGAGCGGCATCTCGGCAACGTGCAAGCATTTCTCCGACCATGTCGACGACCTCGCAAGCGGAATGTATCCAGCGGCTGCTCGCGTCGTTCCCAGCACGTCCGTTTGACCAGACAGTGCTCGACGACAAGATCGCTCAAGAGGTGCTCAAGTTCCAGCACGCATCGTCGCAAGAGAACGTGCGGAGTCGGTGGGAGCTCGTGCTCAGAAAAGAGGTGTTTGCGCTGGCGGTGCGTCCCTGCGTTGTGCGTGCTGAACCCGCGGCCAACCGTTTTAGCCAGGCGACGGAAGGCAACGCGCTGAATGCCAAGAGCGCGGACTATTACGACGGCCTGCAAGACCGGCTCGATCTCGTCCTCACGTTCACCGAGCAAGGTTCGCGCACACTTGGCCACACCACCTCGAGTTCTGTCTGACATGCACACCTTGAATCATTGCCACGCTGCGCAGATGCTTGTGAAGCCGCATTTCCGTTTACGGTGCTTCAAGACTTGTTGGAGACGCAGACGATCGTGTCTTGCTCACACATTTTTTCTTGGATCGAGACGCAGGCGTCGCGGCTCACGCAGGGTATGGTACCGCAAAAGGGAAAGGCGTTGATACTACTTCGGACGCTCAACGAGTTGCTTCGGCGGTTGTCCAAGACGGGGTCTACGACCATGTTTTGTGGACGCATATTGACTTTTCTTAGTGGCGTGTTTCCTTTGGGAGAGAGGAGCGGTGTTAATTTGCGAGGAGAGTATGGTCCTGCGTGGGAGGGAACGGTGGAGGTAGATCGTAGCGATGTGGAGATGAAGGCAGAGGCACTCAAGGCCACACTTCAGGGTAATAAAATGGAAGTCGACGAAGAACAGGGAACTGATGAAGCAAAGAAGCAGCCGAGGCTCGACCAGGACGGTACGATTTGCTTTTGCACCTGGTGATCTTACAAGGGCTCAATGCGTGTCTTGTCAAGATTTCTACAAAACCTTTTGGTCCCTCCAACTCCCGTTTTCTCGGCCTCCGACATTTGCTACTCCAGACACTTTTGAAAACTTCAAGCAGGCCGTTGAGAAAGTGTTACCTGTCATCAAGGAAGCTACGACGAAAGAGCGTGCCATGATGGGGAATAGGTCCTCGGCGATCCATTCTGGACCCCTGAAACGCAAGCGCGAGGCCGAACCTGGGGAAGAGACCAACACTAGCGACTATTTCTTTGCAAAATTCCTCACAAGCCCGGAACTATTGAGCCTCGAAGTCTGTTGGTTCGTTGCTGTTGGTATTCCCGACGCTCAATACGCTTTGCTTCATCTAGATCGCGGATACGCAGTTCAGACGCCAAGTTCTCTTCCAACTTGTGATTCTCCTCAACCACTTGCTTTCATTCACAAAGGCAGCAAAAGCAGCGTGGGCGACCCCCCGTAACCGTTCTCTCCAGATGGAGTTTACTCTTGAGCCCACGGACGCGCAGTGGGTGCAGGACACCATTGTCAAGGCCACTGCCGAATTACGTTCTACTGCCCCAAATGGACCAGCCTTTGCGGATACCGTTACCACCATTCTAGAGCGGGAGAAAAATTGGGTAAAGTGGAAGAACGACCTGTGTGCACCATTTGACCGTGAGCCATGGAGTGCCGAGGTGGAGGGGAAGAAAGTAGGACTCGAGGAAGCGACGAAGGAGCTGCGCGCAAAGCGAAGGGAAGGACCAGAGGAATGGCAATGGAGTCTTGGCTCTCAGGCATTGACAGAAATTTGGGAAATGGGATACAGGGACCTTTTCGACATCCAAAACCCCTTCCAGTTGAGTTGGTCTTCACTTTCACTCCCAAATTGCATCACTGACCGTGGTACTAGGGCTGGCGATGTCAAAGATTTCGTGAAAAAGATCAAGCAAGAGGATGCTCGAATCGAGATGCGGAAGAAAACGCTAGCAAAGAATGCGGAACGGATAGCGCAAGCGCGGGCTAAAACCGCTGCTGCCGCTCCCCCAGAGGCACCAAGTTCCTCGCAGGACATGGTTGTAGAACCCACCAAAGCAGAACCCACGCCTGCTGCTCCCGCTCAGCCCGTTGCCGGGTCTCCAATACATCCCTCGCTGCCTCCCAAGCCTGGGACATCTGTGCCAGCGAGGCTACCTGGGACTGAAGGCCCTTCGGTTGCACCAGCTGCCCCTGTCCCTGTCCCGGCACCGCCGGCGCCTGCAACGACTCCCGCCCCTTCAACAGCCCTCACCCCATCCGCTGACGAGCAAATACTGAAACTGGAAGACGTAAGTATTCCCCCTTTTCTGCGTCTCCATCATCTCGCTGATACGTAATTTACGTAGAACAAACAACGGTGGTCATGGTTGGCTTTGCGGACTGCGCGGGATCAACACCTGCAGCATTTCGGCAAGATTGGCACGGGCGACGTGCTTCTTCTGTCGCAAGAAATTGAAACGGAGAAGGAGCGGGAACGTGAGCGAGAGAGGGAGAAGGAGAAGGCACAAAAGATGGATGCCAGTGCTGGTGGCGAGTCGGCTCCGATGGCAGCCGAGGACAAGAAAGAGGAGAATATGGCCGATGGTACGAGTAATGCGGGCACTACAGCAGACGGCGAGGATGTGCGGATGGAGGAGCGGTAACGTTGAAGGTAACGAGGTGTATTAGATAGCATTCGATCATGATGTTATTCGCAACATGTTGGTCGCGTGTATTTCAATGACAACTACCCGAGAAATTGGCGATCTCACCTTTCTCCACTCCTTGACTGGCAGCTTCAACCCCACCAACCATGTCCACTGAGAATGGTCTACGTGTGCGTCGGCCTCTGGAATCCAACACACCAGCTCACGACCCTTGCAGCGTGTCCTGGTCACCGGTGGAGCCGGCTACATCGGTGAGTAATTTTTTTCCTCCAAGGAGCAGACTCCTTCGGTCCCTCCAACTCGTCGCTGACCCTGCTTCAGGCTCTCACGTCGTCTTTGCTCTTCAACAGACGAGGCGATACAAGGTGATTTCGATCGACAACCACCACAACTCGCACCCCGCCGCCCTCTCGCGCGTTGCACAACTTGCGCGGGACGCACTGCCGGAAAACCCTACGGACGCGGACAAGGATAGCGCAGAGATTGACGCTGCCCAGTGTGACCTGACGAATGCCGAACAAGTCAGAGCCGTTTTCGACAAGTACGGCAAAGGCGGTATTTGGGGCGTCATCCACATCGCAGTGCGTGCTCTGTCCTTGCTCGAATACCCCACCTTTTTGCTGATCGATTGACAAGGCTTACAAGGCGGTCGGCGAGTCCGTCGAGATACCCTTGGTTTATTACGCCAACAACGTCGCTGCGACTATCTCACTCTTGCAGATCATGGCCGAGTATGCCTGCACTCGGGTCGTCTATTCCTCGTCGGCGACCGTGTATGGGACGCCTCCGACCATCCCGATACCCGAAACGACCCGCTTGAAGGCCGACAGTCCTTACGGAAAGACCAAGGTGATGTCGGAAACGATTATCAATGATCTCTGCCATGGTAAGTGATGGGTGATCCTGATACCGCATCACGCTTATCCGCGGGCGCAGCTGAACCCGAGCGTTGGCGTGCCATATCCCTTCGTTACTTCAAGTGAGGATATCTCGCTACCCAAGTCGGCTCATTGCTGAGTTGCCGTACAGCCCTGCTGGTGCCCATCCTTCTGGGATGATCGGCGAGGATCCTTGTGGTCGACCTGGGAATCTCTTGCCTCTGTTAGCCCACATAGCGGTCGGGCGAGTGGACCACTCGACGTTCAAGGTGTTCGGAAATGATTATCCTACCCCGTAAGTGTCAACGCGACATGCTTTGGACG
>JBBPOD010000164.1:0-27488 GCA_038091255.1 Tylopilus intermedius | reverse complement strand
AGCATTGAGTGGTGTCGCGAGCATGGTAGAGTCGTTTCAAGTTGTTGTCGATGATTACGGCTTAAGTACTGTTATCCATCCAAACCCTGACTCCGACGGCGACCTGCGCTGCCCAGTATTCTAGACGTTTGTAAGAAGCTTAGACTCCAGGATGGCCACGTACGAGTGACATAGTGTTGGGGGTTTCCATGAGGTGCTTGTGAAAAAAAAACCTGTGCGCGGTAGAAGAGGCCAGAGTGCTCATCGAAGAACTTCTCTGACTCTCTGAATCCGCCGGCAGAGCAACACCACAACCTGACTGGGTCCGTGTCTAGAACGATCAAGCCTTTCGTTTCACAGTTAGCACCAACAGTGTCCGACTAGCCTTAGAGAATGTGGATATGGATCTTTGCATACTGAAGTTATTATTGGAACCAAGTGGTGCGTTGTACATAACTCGAGAAGCCGCCTATCCAATGGTACTAAGCCAGTTACATGAAACCCTAAATACTGCACAAATTATGAGCGTGAGCTTACAAGGAGACTCGAATCACGACGTACCCATAAGCATACTCGACTGCGTCTAAGTACTAGTAGTACTACCTGACGCAAAGAGACTGGACTGTTCCCATGGCATCGAACCCAACTCAGGCTCACCCAAGTCACTCAAATCAAGCCAAAGGGCTGTGCGGGTGACTGGGTCGACTGGAATAGAGTGTCTAGTGCAGATACGGTTGTCTTGTAAGCAGTGTTGATCTCGTCGCAGACGTGAGGACGGGTGTGGAAACATCAGGCGCGAATGGCGCCATGGCTGAAACGAATCACCCAGAATAACCAGGGAGGTGCTTTGTAGATGCTGCCAAGAGATGTCACACGATGGACGACAGTGGTTGCGTTCACTAGCCTACATACTAGGAGCCCGACAGTATGATACCCGTTCACTTAGCGGGAACTGTGCCCGGCAACGCCGGTGCAGTCCCTCCAATCAAATTCAAAGGCTACTCACCACGTCCCCGTGCGCTTGCTTTATGGCCGTAATGTCCCCAAGTTCTTTAGAGTAACCGTCGCATCCGGCCGATCATTATCATTACCCGCCAAAAGAATCTGCGCTTACCGAAAAAAGGAAGGAAAGAAGACAGAAACGAACACGAAACGTGGCGCAGCTAAATAGCTGTCCTTGGGGACACATCCATCTACCCCCCCATCGACTCCCCCTCGCTCCCCGCCATCGCCTCCAAATCCTTGCCATCCAACGCCTCCTGGATCATCGAAATCGTACTCTCCAGACTACGTCGGCGCGTCGACGGGCTCGTCCGCGTCGTGCCCAGACTGGCTTGACGACCGTGTCGGCCACGGAATGGTACCTTGCTCGGCGTGGACGTCGGCGACGTCGGCGTCGAGGGCCCGGCGAGGCTCGAGTTGCTCTGCGAGGACGGGAACGAGGCGGACGCCAGTGCCGCTTCGATGCTGGCTTCGATAGACCCAGAGGAGGAAAAGGAAAGGTCGGCAATCGATGGGGTCTCGGGGAGAGATTGCGAGTGTGCGTGTTGGGCGAGGAACGCCTTGGCTTCTTCGGCGTCGAATAGCTCGGGTGGCAAGCGTTCGTTTTCGATATCCGATTTTCGTCTAGACGAGGATGAGCGCAGTTTGGGAAAGAGTACAAAGAGACGTACGCGTCTTCGAAACCTGAAATGGCATCTTTAATACCCTCTGTACCCAACGCTAGTGATCCATATGGCAATTTGCCAGATCCGCTGATGCTCTTCAACTCTCCCACCTTCTCCGACTCCTCTCTGTTGGATGGGTCGTATCACACGAGTAGAATTATCAGATGTGTGGATGCTAACCGAAGGAGCGCAAAGACGCGTGCCATACGCCCGACAGCAAGGATCTTGTTCTTGATAACCTTTCTCCGCTCAACGGAATCCTCATGATGTGCCGGTTGCGGCAAGATTTCTTCGGGAGATTCTTCAAGCTCTTCCTTGCTGCAAGTGTTAAGAACTGCAACAAGCATGTCCGTGACTGTCACGAGATCAACGGGTATTCGGAATCGACGAGAAACGGTAACGTACTCTTTTCTCCGACGAACGGGAGACTCCATGTAAAGACATCCATAAAGTTGGGTAGCCAATACGGGTGGGGGGTGCAATTAAATTGACGGATATTCATCACGTTGCTCTCATACTTGAGAACAGCAGCTTTGTTGTTGTACACGTCGAGGTAGTTTGGCGCGGAAAAGATCGTCATGACAGAAGGGAAGCCGGTCGTCTTGGTCTTGCGATACATCCGATAGCTGGACATATGTTGCAGAGATGACATATGACATATGACGGAATGGCGCACCCTGCATCCTGAGCCTCGTGTGCACGGATGATCGAAAGAAGGTTATTACGTTCTAGGAACTGACAGGCAGCCTGGTACCTATGCGTGGTGTGAATATATGCTCACGTCGGTTCAGAAGGAGACAACCCACGTAAAGAAGTAGGAGCATCCTCGTACGTGGTTGTGCACGAAGCTCTCGTTCATTTTTTCTTGACCAAAGTCCTCGACGGGATCTGACCACAGAATGTCGCACATCAACCCGTGGGTAGGTGGTTCCCGGAATCGATCAATCTAGGGCGGCATGAGGTGAGCGGGACAAGCGATGATGGGAAGAAACGTACTGCGCGGATGTCGTCCATCGTGTTCAGTTCGGGAGATAACCCGCCATGTATGCATAAAAATTGTTTGTTCATAATGGCGGCGAGCGGAAGCGCACAAAACGACTCCATGCATGCATCGTAAATGCGGTCGGAATACTTGTGTTTACCTGCGGCCGGTTAACACGTCGCCGCGAGTAAACAAACACGACTGACACTCGAGTTTGAACGTAAAATAGTCTGTGAGATGCCGGCACTCGTGGTTTCCACGTAGGAGAAAAAGCGTGTCGGGATACCATATTTTCAACGACCACAAGTACAGCACGCACTGGCAGGGAAGTGGTCAGAGGCGCGCACGAGGAGAATAAAAGGGTGAAACACCTCGATGCTAAAGTAGCCTCTGTCGACGTAGTCACCCAGGAAGAGGTATCTCGTGTCGGCGGGGCTGCCGCCGACTTCGAACAGTTTCATGAGGTCATACTAGAACGACATCGGTCAGTCCACAGCGACGAACAGACAGAACGCGCCGACGCACATATTGTCCATGGATGTCACCGCAGACTGGCAGGGAGTGAGTGCGACGAGCGGCGGGGGAGATGGATGGCTGACCTGTGATTGGTGCCTCGACCTGGAGGACGTTGGGCTCGGTGCGGAGCAGGTCGGTGGCCTTTTCGATGATCCAGAGGGCGTGATCTTCGCTTATCCGACCTTCTCTGTAAAAGTGGTTTTTGAGGAAGGCGATGTCGGGTTTGGAGGGGTCGTGTTTGGAGAAAAACTGGGCGTCAGTGGGGATGTTCATCGCTGGGGCTTGTACCTGGCACGAAAGGGGTCAGTGAGGGCGAGGGTGGTGTTGAAGTTGTCGTACATCTTTTATGACCCGTTCTTGGGTGCTGATGACGTTTCCGTCTTCAAGGACGTGCTGGGTAAAGTCGATATTTGAAGGTCGTCTGCGATGTTCGATCTGCTCGATGGCGCGCTCGACGTGGGCTTGTGTGATGGGCATGGTCGTCGAGGAACAAGTGAAGCGGGCGGGGGTTCAATTGATGACAACAACTTGATACACGGCTATCTAGTATTACGACCCAAAGTACGCTCTCAATACATGGTTGGCGATATTGAACCCAAGCAACGATACAATGTAGCTCGCGAACAGCGGCAACAGCGGTGCGAGGAGGATCTCCGCGCGTATCAAAAATGGCAACGCTGTCATCATCAGTCGTGGGCGCTAACCGGAACGACACGATTGGCTCACCGCTCAGTCCGAGGTAGACCCCGTATGTATACTGCGCAAAGCTGAGAATCGGGTTAGGGTGATGAGCACGCGACGAGGCGGAGGGACGTACCCGGCGAGGTAGAGGGTGTTGCCAACGAGGAGGCAGACCCACTTGTCTTTGGTGATGATGGGGAGCAGAATGAGCTGCGCGATGTACAGAGTGAGATACAAGGGGAAGAACGAGTTGGTGTGCACGTCAAGGGCATATGCCCATTCGACGGACGAGTCGGCGAGGGATGAATGAGAGGAAGGAGACAGGAGCACTCTGTTGGCAAAGAGTCTGGCAGCACGTCAGCGGAGGTGGGTGTGGTTCGAGACGGCGTACCGGAGCAGGGTTGCCATGATCACGCCGACGAGGAGAAAGTCGCGGATGATCATGATGAATGCCAGCTTGACTGCGTCGAAAAAGGTGTAGGAATACACTATGGACCAACCGACGGCTGCGACTGCAAACGGGGTCGGACTGAGAAGGAAGCGGAGAGGAGGACGCATACCGAACAGACAGCCAAAGAGGAGGATGAGTATGGCGGGGTCGTCTCTCGCCCAGGTGTTCTTTGTCTCTGCAAACGGGGTCGTACGAGGCAGCGGTAAGTGGACCAAGGCTCACGTTTGTGATAGTACACATTGCGGTAGCTGCGACGGTGTCAACCACAAGCCACGAACCTGGACACGGAGACGTACACTCTTTTCGGCGCGAGACAGAGATAGGACAGCTGCCATAGGGCGAGCTCAAAGTCCTGCACGACGGTCAATGTCGGTCAATGTCGGGCAATGTCACTGACCATCTGCTGAAATCGATGCAGGCGTCGGAAGATGAGCGGAACTCGGCTCGAGAGGGCGGCAGGGGGCGTTGGCGAGGCGAGCGGGAGAATGGCCATCGCGTCCAAGGGTGCTACTTGGTCACGGCACAAGATCGGCATTGTGTCGGAGTGTGAAATATTGAATCGGCGCACGTTCTTTGCCTCTTCCGCCTTGTCCTCTCCTCACAGCTGAACCGCCATGGAGGACGACGCAGAGGTGCTCGACTGGGGCCACGAAGATGAGCTCGTCGTCGCCGCGCATGGCATCGAACAGCGCTCTTTTGACGTGGACGACGCTGAGGACGCCGTCTCGCTCGGTGGCGACGAGGAGGACGAGTTTTTGACTTACCAAGCTCGCGTTCCACAGCATCCCCGTTCTCCCCCAAAATCTGCCCGCCACCAAAAACAAGACTCATCTAGCCTCTCGCCCTCTGAGCACACAGCCACAGACGACCGCGCTCTCTCGCTCCCTCGCTCGCACACGTTTGGGACCCTCGTCCACGCTCTGCCCCCCAAGCCCGTCGTTGCTACCGTGTCGTTCGTCCATCCTCCTAACTCGTCTATCATTGAAGCTACAGCAATGGCTAGTCGTACCGACCGCGACAAGAGGAACGGTACCCCCCAAAAACCGAGCGTGTATGACCACAACGACCCCCTCCCAGCAGGTTGGGAGCTCAAGCATCCAAGAAACGGACGTGGCGTCTATTATTACAATATCCACACCCAAGAATCAACTTGGACTCGTCCTACCGCACCCTCCATCCGCGAAAAGCGCGGTGACCGCCCTGATCGTCGTGATGACCTCCTTGACATACCTTTGCCATCCAGGAATGGTGAAACCCTGATCCCACGTGTAGGTCGCGCAGACACCAGCGACATGTCTTACGACGACCGTCACTACCGTCCTGCAGAGTCTGCTCGTCGGGATGACCGCCCCGCGCGATCCTCTCAGCGCGTCGATTCCTACGTTCCAGATTCGTACTCCCCTGACCACAGGAACAGTCGGCCCTTGTCTCCATCTCCCCGCACAAGAGACAGCAACTCTAGCCCGCCACCGCGTCGCCCTTCGTCTCCGGATGACTCTTATGTCGACCGCGGTGGCGTGCAACGCTCTCACCGTGAAGCTCACGCAGCCGTGGCCCCCTCTCAAGACCGCTCCCGCGCAGCGCTTGACAGTGTGCCACACGAACGTACAAGAGAACGCAGGCAACGAAACGACCCCCCTCTTCCACGAACTGACCGCCGTAATCCACCACGAGACACAGAAAGGTCATCGACTACAAGTACGTTGTCCGCCTCCTCCCCTCCCCCCACCTCTCGTGCTCGGCGTGTTTGCTCCTCCCGAGGTGGAGGACGCAGCTTCTCGCAGACGTCTCGCGAAGCCTTGGGAGTCGAGCTGCGCCTTGCCATGACCTCTTCCTTTTTGTTCGACTTCCTCGCATGGACGCACGGACGCTCATCATGGATCACTGTCTTTTGCCATTCATTTTCTCTTTGTACCCCTTTTGCATCCCTCGCATCTTTATTCTTTAGGGCCGAGGTCACCCGCCTCCTATCCTCGTAGCTCTCAGGAATCTGGGAACACCACCCCTCGCTCCTCGCTCAAGCCGTTGCAGCCTTTTTCAGAAGCACCCGCCGCTGGAAGGAAGAGTCGCTTCTCGCAAACTGATCCTCCTATTCACCACAGTCGACACTCAGAGTCCCGCGATGTCGGCATGCGGCGAGCACGCACAGATGACCTCTCTCACGGTGCTCGTCATGCCGACGATCTTCCAAGCTCTCGCTCAATGTCAGACGTACGCGGGGACGATGACATTCCTACCCATCCTGCGTCAGATGCACAACGTACGTCTTTGAACCATCCTATGCAACATCCATCCTCATCTCAACGTCGACTCGCGTATATGTCCCTTTCCTTCTTTCATGGTATTCCCTCGTTCGATATCCAGGCTCAGGAACAAGGAAAAGAACGCCCTTGCCTCCACAGGACGAGACATACCTTCCGGGTCCACGACAGCCCCATGCCCAACGTGATTTCTCGGGACCTACTGGCCCACTTCCAATTTCGGTCCCCGAGAGTCGGCGTATCGGCCGAACAGTTGTCGACGACATGCAGCGTGACCCGGCTCGACGAAGTCCTTCGCCGCGGCCTCGACCTCCTCCTTCTGAGCGTGACGATCCCGATCGCGGCCGTCCTCGCTGGTCCAAGCCACAGTCAAACGGACCTTTACAAATCGATTCACGCAATACGCATGAGTCCTCTAGAACTCGTGCTCATGATGTTTCAATGGATGTTGACGACGCCCCCCTGCCTAGGTCGTCTGAACCACCGGCCAAACAGATCCCACCGAGACGGCCAGCTCTGCAGGATGACGTACCAAGATACCCTAGAGCAATGCTCAACTCGGACCATGACGGTCCGTCAAGAAGTATGTCTCGCGCTTCTGTTATGTTCTTGCGCCTGACGGGTGATAGGTGTTCGCGAATCTCGGGACGGGATGGATTCGAGACACCGTTCCGTGGTTGATAGTGCTTCGCGTGTCGGATCTTCAAGAGATCGGCCAGGAACGGAACGTCACTCCGTGGAACAAGCTATTTCTCAAGCAAGTTTCTACCCTTTACCATGAATAGTACTCGGCCTAAGCGCTATTTTTATCCACAGAAGGAGTCCAATCGTGGTATAGAAACACGACCTACCCCTGTTGGATCCAATATCAAGTTGTCTGGCACGAACAACATACCCATTGGTGCCAAGAACAAGTTTTCGTCCAGCGCCCCTCCGACTGCGCCGTCGGGCGCTACGCATCGCCCTCCACCGATTATGACCGGAAGTAACGGGGAGCCTGTTGGCCCAAGACGGGATCGCCTCAACAAGGACCATGAGCGACCTGTGCGTTCTTGTTTATTGTTTGCGTTGTATCGTACTCATTCAGCACATTTAGCCTCATCTTGACAGTACCAGCGGCGACCGGGGCGCACCGACGGAACCAACCAGACGTGAAGATAGTCGGCGATCTCCTGTATGCTTTGTTTTTTTTTTGTGGATCGTTGAGTGACTGACATACTTGGCTGAAGCCGGATAATCCGCGTCCTTTACCTCCAGTAGAACCAGCAGTGTCGCTGACCCGCCCTTCGAGGGCCGCATTGGGGGTGGTGAGCCATGACTCCTAGTGGACCAACAGTTTGTTTGACACTGTTTCTCAGTCTCGATTTGGGCCACCTATCGTCAAGGAAAATTCGGATCCTGCGCGATCCCAAGCGAATGTTTCATCCGACAGCATCGCTTCTGAACACATGCGCGCTACACCACCGCCAGTTTCGCGAGAATCCTCGATGTCGTCATTCAAGGACCCGGCTGTACCTCCCGCTCGGCCTTCCCATTTGCCTCCCCGGCCGGCTAGTCCGCCTCGGGAATATCGAGTCCGGGAGACCACTAAGCCACCCCAGCATTCTATTCCGAATGCTGAAGCTCCTGCACATCTCAGGGCATCCTCTCCCACCCCTCGAAAACGCGCCATGGATACCTACCCACCCAATGCCCCGCCTGCTCCCCGGGATCGGGTTGCATACAGTCCGGAGCGTCTTCGGCCGAACATCCGTGACGTCGAGCCCGCCCCTCAGGTTTCCCGACCACCACCTCCCGTAGTCCAAGAGGAGGAGCATGAGCGCGCGCCACTGGCCATGCATCCAGAGCGGGCACTCATGCTCCAGGCTAACGGCTTGCCACCGCGGCCACCTCCCAGCGTGGTTGGGGCGGCCAGGTCGGGACGGGGATTCAAGCGGGATAGACGCGATGAGCGAGATCACGAGCGCGCGGAACCTTTGCGAGGAAACAACAGGTCGGGAGCGTTTGGTTCTACCTCACCCGTTGGCGAACGGCGGCGCCCTGCTGAAGATGATCGTCCGGTGGGGTATGGCGGTGGAGGTGGTGCGTCGCTGCTGGATCGGCTGACGCTGGACGATGGGGATCGTATCCACTCGCCTTCCTTGCGTGAGCGTGTTCAGATACCGTCCAAGCGGGACAGGGAGGACTTGTTGGCTGGCGATCCCTCTTTTGAAGTGGAAACCGAGGAGTACGATGGAACGAAGAGGATACGGCGACGAGGAGGCCCTCGAGTTCGCAAAGGTAGAGTTTAGGGCAATGGGGCAAAAGAGATCGTCTTGATTCGTCATGTTTTTTTTTTTCTTTCCTGTTGCGCCTCTTCGTTTCTTTACCATGTCCAAACCTTTCTTGGCATATTACATATTACAAAGCATCCCCAACCGCCGCAGCTCATTTTCTTTAATCCATTATTCCTTGTATGTGTTCTTCACTTGGACAATCGACCGAGTCTAATGAAGTGTCTACGCCCCCGACGTCTGAACGGTGCTGTGCCTCTCGCGCCAGCTCGGCAAACACGTCTTGCTTCCAGTGTTCCTGCACGAAGTCCATGTCCTCTCTCGGCATCCACCATTCGAGAAAGAGAAAAAAGAGGCAGTCGACGATGAGAATAGCGGTATAGATGAGCCCCGCAGACGGGCCCAACGACATCGTCCTACGCCCACACATCAGAGAGGCCTCGCGCGACACAAACGACCCGACGACCACGACGTACCGTCTCACCCGGGTCTCGAAATCGATGGGCTGGGCACGTATGACGGCGCCGTACACCGCCTCGGTACGCGCCGCGACGTGCGCCCAGTCGTAAAACCGTTTCACGCGTGCGTGCGCTTCGAGCGGGTCGTGTGCACCTCTCGAGACGATCTCGATCGCTTCCGAGAGCGCTCGGAACACGTCTGTCCAGCGTGAGCGCGCGTGCGTTACATCATACGCGAGAGAGAAAGGGGAGGGGGAGGGGTGAACGCACCGTCTTCGTCGGGCGTGGCAAACGAGATCATGTCTTCGGGGAGAATCTCAGGGACCCCGCCGACGCGCGTGGAGACGACGTAGAGGCCCGTGCAGGCTGCTTCGAGGATGGCGATGCCAAAGGATTCGGTGAGGGACGTGTTGAGGAAGATGGCGCCGCGTACGAGGACCTGGTGTGAGCGTGAGCGTGTAAGTCAATCGATCAACGGGCGTGGGTGGGATGGACGCACGTCGCGGACGTCGCGGTGGCGAACGGGTCCGAGGAGTTCGATGCGGTCTTGGAGGAGGTGCCGTTCGCGCGCTTGGAGGAGGTCATTCAGTTTCGGGCCGTCGCCGCCTGGTGTGGGGAGATGTGTGAGCGTGGCATGGAAGGGTGCGAGGCACGTGCACGCGCACCGACGATGAACTTGACGTTGGGAAACGCGGCACATATGCGCGGTGCGGTGGCGACGAGGAGATCGATGCCTTTGCGATACGCCAGGCGCGAAATGACGACAATGTTGACTATGGTGCTTGGTCAAGCGAGGTACTGAGGTATACCCTTATGGGACTCACTGGTCTCGAGCGGTTGGGGTTGAGGTGATGGGGTGAATTGTTCTGCGACGAGCGCGTTCGGAATCGTGTATACGCTTGATCGTACAACAGACACTGAAGGGTCGTCTTCCGAAGGCTCGAACAATTGACCCCGGAGCACCGTGTTTTCGCGTCTGTCTCTACGTTGAGCCGTCCACACGATGCACTTGATCAACCAAACTCACCCCGTGTGAGAGACGCAAATGACCGCATCGACGTTCTTGAGGGCAGCTGCCAGGAGCTTGTTGGTCAAGATGCTCGCCGCGTCTTCGAACCCAAAAAGACTGTGATCCGTAAACACCGTACGCACGCCGAAAAAATGAGCATGCAGGATGCCTTCTTGTCCCAGAGCCGAGAGGCTCGCATGGGCATGGATCAAATGAATATGCTCCCGCACGATGATCGTCCTCAAGTAGGGCAAAAACGTGAAATAGTTCGGTAAAGTCGCAGACGAGGCGATGGTCATGAACGGCACGTGGTAGACCTTAAGCGCGGGGAGCAGCCACCGTACGCCGACGCGGTCTGGAGGGTGACTGTGCGTGATGACGATGACTTTATGGCCGCGACGGATGAGGTTGGCGCTGAGCATGTAGATGTGGTTTTCGACCCCACCTACGTCGGGGTAGAAGAAATCGGAGATCATCCTGCGTGAAAAAATGGTCAGATGGACGTCGAACAGGAATGGGTTGGATGCGTACGCAATGGCGAGTGCCTCATCCTTCATTGCACGGCGCGGTAGCTGTTCAAAACGCGACGTTGAGTGAGCACCAAGGTATCCACATCTGGTGGTAGAAAAAAAACCTAGTTCAGCGGAGGATCGAACTCCGAACCTTCTGTGTGTGAGACAGAAATCATAACCATTAGACCACTGAACTGACGCTGTGCCGCTCGCTTGAGGAAAACAAGGAGGCGTGGAAAAAAAAGGGTCCAGGCCCCATTTCGATGCCATGGTCCTTACAGCCGGCCCTGATTGCTCACTGGTGGGTTTTGTCGTATCAACTTCGGACCGTCCGTAATAACTCCCCCACACCTTATCCGCAAAGTATCGCACGATTCGGTACGAACAAACAATATCCCTCGGACTCGGACATCGTAAGAACGCTCTTTCAACGATACTGACTAGAAATGGATGAAATTAGAATCTCCCGACAAGTCTAATGTGTTGCCCAGGCCGCAAAATGAGTGTGTAAGGTCACCTAACCGGCCGCACATTGCAAACTCGTGCATCTAGGGTCGAGTTATGACCATCGGTGAATCGTTTCCTAATGCGACCTGTCTGCAGTCTGGCTGAGTGATACCTTTTAAGTGTGCCTTGATGTTCGGCTCTAATCAGCACATTCTCACAGGAATACATGATACGTCTCTGCAAGACTGGTGGCTTTTGCTGCTTTGTGGAATTGGGGTGCCAGCGGAACCCACTGGAATGCAGTATATAACTGGTACCGTGATCACCTTCCACCGGTTCACCTTGCCCTCTGTCTATCAGCCTGCGACTGCCCGCCGGCGTTGTCGCTTGGTTACCGGCCTGCGTTCGAACCGACGGTTATATAGGTCACACCAGCCCAGGTGGCTTTCTCACCTTAAACTTTCTCTGCTGCTCTAGCGTGATATGCATCCCTGCGGCGATAAACTACTCACTTTCCCGCATGACGACTCCTGCGGTCGCCAGCTTGCATCTCTGGAAGGAATTTCGTACGATCTCGTGCACCATGTCGCAGATTACATTTCCGTGGAGGACCTGATAGCTCTCAGCGCTGTGCGTCGCTCTCTTGGCCTTAGCTCCGTTTAGCTGACATCTTCTTTGTTCTAATGGAGGTCTCTAAACACCTCCGGGATTTGCTAAGTGATCCCGGTGTGTGGAGAAAGCTGCACAGGAGAAGTACGCTTCTCCTCCCTCCAGGGCCGTACGACTGGCAGTCTACTCCATATCTCGTCAGGGCCCTTTTACGTGCGGAAAAACTTCATTCCCTGTGGCCGTCGTCGTCCAGCCGCCCCACGATTCTCCGAACTCAGTCTATGAGCTTTGGGTGCGATGCGACCTTCGCTGTGCTCATGGGAAGGTGGCTCCTCGTCGCAGAGGGTTCGACCCTTGTCTGTTATGATTCGCAAAGCAGTGACATTCCAATGTCTGCCAAGACATTATTCGACGGAGGTGGCAGTCGGATTGTTCGTGTATTTGGCGCCGGAAGTGTACGTGGTAATGGCATCCTAGCATTTGCAGTGCTTCTCTTTAGAGATTCGTTGTAAGTATCCCACCCGCTGTGAAAACTCGGCATCACGCTGATGGAATATAGCGTCATCGCAAAGGTCCCCATGGAGCAAGGACAGCCGTCTGAGATCCAACCCATTTTCACTTCCCAGCCGATGGTGGCCGAAGGCTGGACTGATTTGGTACGAGTCCGGCTGTACCATCGCCTTCTCGTGGTGAACGTGGGGGAGAGTCCTGCGGAATGGGAATCGTGCGGGGGTCTTGTCATCATGGATGCTGATACTCTGTGCCAATACCGTATCCCAACTTCGACTTATGACTCGGTAAGTGCTAATTGTGTCGAGTTCTCGAGTCCAGCTTACCATATACACCAGGCTTTTGGTCCGATTCCTACCTCGGCGTTTGTCTTTGCCACTAAGACGCATCTACTCAAGGTCGTGGAATGGAGCAATCGGTATAGGGTTCGATTTATGTTGGAATGCTTCCCCTTATCGGCTGTGAAAGAGGCACCCGAAAATGACGTTCTCCTCCCCTCCCACCGAAGTCGAGTCACTTATGGCCCGAAGCTACGCGAATGTGCCGTGATCCACGAATCACCTCTCAATCCGGAGACGGGGAAGGTGGCGTTCACCTTGTTCGGATTAAACGATTTCTCGGACAATTTCTCGGACACTGGCAGGCTAGAGATCGTGGAGGTTTGCCTCGAACCAGATGGCAACATCTCGTTCAATGGCTTCGGGTTTGACACATATCTCGTGACGTCTTATTGCCTTGGGTGGAGCAGACAGCTTGGGTGTGGCGTGGGCCTCAGGTCGAACAAGCAACCCCTCGTGTTCGCCCTGGATTACCGCGGACCGGGCTCATTCGTGTTCAGGTACACTTTACTTGACCGTCGATTCCCTACGAGCGAACTCCTTGCTTTGGATACGTTTGAAGGCACAGCGTTTTTCTCTCGTCGATCAGATCAGGACACGTCTGTGGAAATGGTTGATTTCGTCCGCGACGCGCAGAAAATGGAGGGATGCCAGGTGAGTCTGGAAGCGTTTACTCTGTCGACATCCATTCACCTCCCTATAGTCGAAGTACGCCCTGGATAGTCAGATGAAAATTACTTGTGCGTGTGGCGAATGTTACATGTCGGATTCGGGTTCGGGTTCGGGTTCGTGAGTACATCCGAGTCGTCGGGGCTTCCTGGTGAAGATGTCGTACGCTGCCTTTGGATCAGATTTGCATTTTGTATGTGCTCAGTACTCAGTACTCAGCAGGGGCATTATTTATCTGTTCGACATGTATGCGCTCGACTCCACTAAGTTAAGGAATGTTACTTTACAACAGCGACTAGCCTACAGAGCGTACGTCATAGTATTATATCATGTTCTGATTGTCCAAGCTCTTAAGTCCGGTGGAAGCTGTCACGGTACAGCCTGATGTGTATCATTTTCGCCAGAAAACCACCGCGTTGCCTCTATCGGTGTGTTAGGATGGATTCAGAAGGTACCGCAATACGCTTTTGTTTACGTGTAAACGGCGATATGATATGCCTTCCAGTCTTACTGTTGCTTATGCGGGCAGAACTTCGCTTCGATAAATTCAAGGAAGAAGGACGGGCGAGTCGCATCGACGAGGCAATCGACCTTAATCGTAACACTCTGGCACTCTGCCCGGCGGCCGGGTCATAAAAAGCGCTACGACGCATTGAATTCGCCCGCAATTCATCTTAGTGCTCGTTATAAATTGCGCTTTGAACAACCTTGCCATTCACTGGCACCTCTCCATTCGAATCCAGCTCGGTGCCATGCAAGAAGCCATTGTCCTAGCTCGAGAAGCGCTTGCGCTTCAGCCAATATGGCATCCCAGTTGCTCTAAATCCTTAGACAACTATGCGGTTCGGTTGACCATTCGGTACAGTCAGTTCGGTGCCTTGCAGCCTGAGGATCTGGAAGAGGCTATCATCCTCGGCAGAGAGGCACCCGAGCTTCAGCCGAAAGGACACCCCAATCGCTCCTCATCTGCCTCTCTTGATTTCGATGATGACCATGCCTCTGGACTGTAGATGGGCGTCGCTGGGTGATCAGGGGGAGAATGGAGGGAGATGGACGCACAACAAGCGACCCAGCTGTCCTTTGGCAGTTTCATGTTACAGGTACCGCTGATAGCGTATGGTGAGCGGATGTTCACACTAACCCCAGAGATTAGGACGGGAAGCGCATTGACAACGCATCTATGGTCCTCGGAGGTTGCAAAGCACAACTCTCATCCAGGCTCAGGCTGCCAATCGGCGGGACCGTCATAGACAGGCATGCCTGTCCTATGGAATCTGATGGAATACAAAAACATTAATATTTGGACCCACAAAATCATGCTTGCCCTCAACGTGCTGTGGTCCTTGCTTGCTTCTTGCACCCGATGTGGGTGATCAGCGCTCTCCAAAATGGTGTGCCTTCGGGGGTATAAAGCACGTCCACCCTCAGGCCTCAGCCACCTCTCTATCGCCATGAACTTCAAATCTCTCGCCGCTCTCGCTCTCGCAGCTTCCGCTGCGCCCTCTGTGGCCGCAGGCCTACTCGCATATGGTGTCTGCCAGACAGGTGCGCGTTGGGCTTGCTATTGCATGATCTTGTCGTACTCACCTGTTGTGTAGGCTGCAACACGCTTGCAGTGGCGTGCTACGCCGCCGCTGGTCTCACCTTTGGTGTGACCATCATCGGGGTACCCCCCGCAATCCTGGGGTGCAACGTCGCCTTGGGAACCTGCATGACAGCTTGTGCTGCTACCGCCCTCATTGCCCCAATCCCTTGAGTGGCTGGGCGCCACAGTTGTTTAGCTTCAAGGTCACGGTAACACATCTTGCCGTGACCACCGCTCTATCCATCTCACAGTGACGATAGTATATTCATCGACGCGTTCTCGTCGAATGTAGGCTGCCGTTGGTTGTCTCGAGTTTGAGACAAGTGTTGTATTAGTAGTAGTAGGATGATGAGTGCATACTAGTACTCAGGGGTGTACCCATTACATAATGTCCAGTGTTTTCGGAGAACCCCGAATGTTGTGACGTCGTCGACGGCATGCCCGCCTTATCTTCACAGCCTTGCGTATGCGATCAATCATCTGAGAGAAATTGATGAAAACGCGTACAGCAGCTCGCTCCCTGCAGACTTGTCTTTCCCGCAACACATCATCCTGAAGAGTTGAGAAACCCGGGCCTTTCCATCCGTCTATCTGCTCGGTGCAACCGAGCCAGGACCATACAGGATCTTGAGGAAGTCATTAAGATTTGCAGCATCCAAGACTTCTTCTAGCATACGAAACCGCCCTTCGACTTATTACCCGACATCTAGCCAGCCTCAGCCTGAACCTCGTGCCGTCACCAAACAGTTCGCATCTTCGATTGCGGTAGACGCCTTCTCAGCATGTCTCCGTAGCAAGTTGGTCCCATCGTCGATATTCTCCAGACCACTCTTCCACGTCGGTCACGCATTTGGTGGTACGCCACTGCCGAGCCCTCTTTTCTCCCCCTGCACTCGGCTGATCCATTTCGTTCCGGTCAACAGAGACTCAATGATGTACTGTATATATCATCCTATACACTCGGAGCGATTCTTCCAGCGCTACGATCCGAGAAAAACGTTTCCTTGCGATCGGTCAAGCCAATGGGTGGACTCCATTCTGTGGGCGCAGAACTGGGAAATATTGCTCAACTCGTGGAATCCTGGCCTGGCCACATTCACTCGCATCTAGTCATGTATTTCGAGGGTCCACCTTGCGTACCATGGTGTCCCAGATTGGCACCACTTCTTTGAATCTGCGTTCGCTCTCCTCGACGGACGGCTTACGATTCATTGCATGCTTGGTGAAAACTGCGAAATCTTGGGTTCGCGTATCTCTCTGCATGCCATACGACTGTCGGCGATGAAGAGAGTCAGGATAAGGCGATCCATCTTGCGGCGGCGATGCGGTTTCTCGAGTTCAAGTCTGGTCGGATCGGGACGATGTGGGCTGTGGATGATGGTGAGACGAAAAAGATCACGTCCACCATTTACAAACATATGGTAGACGAGTCTGGTTGGATGGATGATATCCGAGCCGCACTTGCGCTGAGTAGAACATTGAAGCTTGAAAGCCGGCAATGTACCATTCGATCAGCGGATTTTCTATGTGTCCGGATCCATGTTTTTGCGCTTCCCGTTTCGCCCTGCAGTGATCGAATACGATATCTTTACTATATCCATGTTGCCAGGGTGTCGTTTTGAGAGCGAGCAGCCTTAGCTCATGAAGTTAATAAACAAGATCTGATCGATGTGCACCCGGACATCGGGGGCAGTAGCGTAATGCTTCAACTGGCATTGGCGATGGGCTTGTAAATGACAAATCATAGTTTCGTTCTTCCCAAAACGTAGAGGCAGTATTCAAACGGACAGAGACTACATATCACACAAGGGTTCTTTCCTGGGAAACGTAGTTAGCGCCCCTGCATGCAACGTTGGACGTATCTGAAAGACGAACATGTATTGACAACTTTCAAGTTGGCGAGTCACTTCTTCTCGCTGCCGCTTCCACTGGAAGTCTGGGTGGTGCTTGAATTGGAGGCTCCCTGATGCGGACCATTGTCATCGATTGTGTGTCAGCTCAAACCAGGACAATACCCACTGCGTTGAACTGGGGTTGTGAGCAAGCGGCGTAGCTGGATGGCATGGGGATCGGATTTAGCGCTTACTGTGGGGATGGGTGGGGAGATTGCAGAACGAGAAGACAGCATAGCGGTTTTATGTGACATGCTCGGACATCACCGAAAATGAGCTTGCTGTGTGCCCGCAGGTGACGAACTATTACAGCAACTTGAAAGGGCAAGCCTGATCCGAACACAGGATATCGGGCTGGCAGCTGCCAGTGTAGGTGGATGTATGTAGTGGTACCTGGGCGCCACTGTAAACCAAACTCTGATGTGAAACACTTGCCTATTCCCAAAGTACAGTACCATCAGCTGGGCAAGTCTGGGCTTCGCGTCTCCATACCCATCGTAGGTCTTGCATGCAAAGAGCTGCAACGCGACTGATCGTGTAACTTAGTAGGGGCCCTCAGCTTTGGTTCGACTCTCTGCGCCTCTCACCTAGATCATCTTGATTTAGCCGTGGATCCTCGATGAAGAGTCTTCCCTGGAAATCATGAAATCTGCATGGGACCTCAGCATCAACATCATCGATACCGCCAACTTTTATCCCAGCGGTGAATCCGAGCGTTTCGTGGCCAAGTTTATGAAAAAAGCGACTGCATTTCACGTTTTCGCGTCCCATACTTTGCTCATCGCACCCTCGCTAGTACGAAATCCCGCGTCACCAGATCGTGGTTGCCTCCAAGTACGCACCTCGCGCCTCATCTCAAGGAGCAACAACAGCACGTGAACCAGAGTGGGCATACGCGTGCGGCCATTTTCAACGCGGTCGACGCGTCGCTTGCGCGGCTGGAGACACCATACCTCGATCTCTTCAAAATCGCGCGGTACGACCCTGAGGTGCCTGCCACTCACCCTCTCATTCTGGCAACAGTTCAGGTCTCTCTTGCGCATAGTCATCCCCTTCGTTGTTCCAGAGAGGCCCCCTTGCTGCTTGCCCACTCCGCCTTCCTCGTCCTCCGCACCGTCCTCAGCATAGCCGTAGCGAAACTCGACGGGCGCATCGTCAGAGATCTCGTCAGCGCCAACGGACATGGATTCCTCAAAGGGTGGGCGCTTTGGTTCGCTCTGGCCGCACCGAGCATATACACCAACTTCATGGTGCGTATGCCGTCCATCCACTGCAACCATCTCCGCTCACCTAGTCCCAGATTCGCTACCTTCAGTCCAAGCACTCTCTCCGCTTCAGAGACCGACTCACACGCTATATCCACGACCTCTATCTCTCCTCTGCGCCTTATCTGCGTTATTACGGCGTCCCTCTACAGGGAATCGACCCAGTATATCACTGCTGACGTCGAAGCCTGGTGCGAAAGTGTAGCTGGTATGGTGCGTCTCCAATCCTTACAGACATGTCACATGCATTGATGTATCGCAACGGCGGCAATCTAATGAATCCGTCGTTCAATCTCTTGCTCTTTACTTCACAGCTTTCGCGCTCTCTTGGATTCAGAGGCACTTTGATGCTGTTTGGAAACTATCATTTCACAATCAAGGTAGAAGCTTGGCGAATTCTATGCCCTTCATGGGAGGAATACGGAGGAGGGTTTGAAGGAGCTGCAAGAGATCTTTTGCTACTCGTTTGGGGTGTCTCGTAGAGAGAGTGGGTGGGTGGGGCACGGTAAAGGAGTGGCGGGATGTGTTGAGCGGGGGAGAGAAACAGCAGGTTCGTCGTCTAGTCGTTCCATGGGTTGGTTTTCTGACGCAATTTGTCCCTCCGCTAGATGTCGCTTTCGCGCGTATTTTATCATTGACCCAAGTTTGCCATCCTGGACGGCACGTGCCTTTGACGATGTTCTATTATTGCTCTCACCTTGATCGGAACAGAATGTACCAGTGCCGTTTCAAGCGGCGTTGAAGGTCAGATGTACGAGCACGCCAGGTCGCTCGGTATCTCGCTCATCACCGTCTCTCTGAGGTACGGTGGATTCCCGTTCTGTCGTCGATCCCGTCGTTGCTGATCGTGGGACGTGGTGAGGTGGAGGAGTCGACCGCAGTCCCAAGTTCAGGGAGGAGAGTAACGCCAAGCGTGAGAGCCCGGCCCATTTGCGCGCAAGGACCTCTTGCTCACGACTGGCATCTTTATCCTCGGCACGCTCCGCCTCGATCTCTATGCGCAAACGAATTGGGCTATAAAAGAGTGGCAGAATTTCTGGTGTGTCCACGTTGTGCCTTTGCCTTGCCCTAGGAACATGAGAGGTCGAAAGCGACATGCCAGTGGGCACATCAGTAAGCTCAGTCGCGAGTAGATGAACACCAACAGTTGACCTTGCTCGTGCCAAAGGACATCCGGACTCGGACGCTCGTGTGTTTCAAGTTTTGGTGCATCCTTATTTCACCCTCCGCACCCGTGGATATGTGAACCTCGGGTCAGATTCTGACATCCAACTCGGAGCTACCAGTAGGGGAGCCTGAAGGTTGAGGGTGCAACATGTCCAAGTTCGACATTGCTACATCTGCTATTGGGAGCTATCTATAGGAATTGGTAACATGGATGAAATCATATTATCATAATACAACCTGAACACAATATGTCATCAATAGACTGTGAAAAGGCAGCAAGACACCAAGTTCACAGGCCAGTCAATCTGAGCAGAGCAAAGAAGTCACTACAAACTTGAACAAAGAACTACTAGTAGGACCAGCAAGAGGTCCAAGACTCTCCAAACAAAGAGATATCAACATCAGCTTGGTAAACTGTGCTTGAAGATACAATTAAAGATTGAATAGGGAGACAGGAGTGGGTATTCCAAGGAGCTATCCAGCTAAACAAAGCACCAGTGGAAGACAACACCCAATGGTTGTTCAGATGCAAGTTGCCAAAAAAAACAAAGTTTTCAACACTCCATACTTTAAAAGAACAATCATGGGATGAAGTGAGAACATGCTTGCCATCAGGTGAATAGGCAACAGACAAAACTGGCTTTGTGTGCCCTTGGAATGGACCTGCCACACACTGACCAGTGCTTGCACTCCAAACCCTGATGGTCTTGTCCCAAGAGCCAGAGACAATGTGGCTACCATCAGGTGAATAGGAAACAGACAAGACTGCATGTGTGTGCCCCTTGAATGGACTTGCAACACACTGGCCAGTGCTTGCATTCCAAACCCTGATGGTGTTATCCCAAGAGCCAGAGACAATGTGGCTGCCATCAGGTGAATAAGCAACAGACTCAACTGAATCTGTGTGCCCCTGGAATGGACCTGCCACACACTGACCAGTGCTTGCATTCCAAACCATGATGGTATTGTCCCAAGAGCCAGAGACAATGTGGCTGCCATCAGGTGAATAGGCAACAGACTCAACTGAATCTGTGTGCCCCTGGAATGGACCTGCCACACACTGACCAGTGTTTGCATTCCAAACCATAATGGTCTTGTCCAAAGAACCAGAGACAATATAGCTGCCATCAGGTGAATAGGCAACAGATGAGACTGGATCTGTATGCCCCTGGAATGGACCTGCCACACACTGACCAGAGCTTGCACTCCAAACCATGATAGTGTTGTCCCAAGAGCCAGAGACAATGTGGATGCCATCAGGTGAACAGGCAACAGACAAGACTGAATGTGTGTATCCCTGGAATGGACCTGCCACACATTGACCAGTGCTTGCATTCCAAGCCATGATAGTGTTGTCCCTTGAGCCAGAGACAATGTGGCTACCATCAAGTGAATAAGCAACAGACTCAACTGAATCTGTGTGCCCCTGGGATGGACCTGCCACATGCTGACCAGTGCTTGCATTCCAAACCCTGATGGTCTTGTCCAAAGAGCCAGAGACAATGTGGCTGCCATCAGGTGAATAAGCAACAGACAAGACTGAATGTGTGTATCCCTGGAATGGACCTGCCACACACTGACCAGTGCTTGCATTCCAAATCATGATAGTGTTGTCCCTTGAGCCAGAGACAATATGGCTGCCATCAGATGCATAGGCAACAGATGAAACTGAATCTGTGTGCCCCTGGAATGGACCTACACACTGACCAGTGCTTGCATTCCATACCCTGATAGTGTTGTCCCAAGAGCCAGAGACAATGTGGCTGCCATCAGGTGAATAGGCAACAGATGAGACTGGATCTGTATGCCCCTGGAATGGACCTGCCACACACTGACCAGTGCTCACATCCCAAACCATGATGGTGTTGTCCCAAGAGCCAGAGACAATGTGGATGCCATCAGATGAATAGGCAACAGACAAGACTGAATGTGTGTGCCCCTGGAATGGACCTGCCACACACTGACCAGAGCTTGCACTCCAAACCATGATAGTGTTATCCCTTGAGCCAGAGACAATGTGGCTGCCATCAGGTGAATAGGCAACAGACTCAACTGAATCTGTGTGCCCCTGGAATGGACCTGCCACACACTGTCCAGTGCTTGCATTCCAAACCATGATGGTCTTGTCCCTTGAGCCAGAGACAATGTGGCTGTCACCAAGTGAATAGGCAACAGACTCAACTGAATCTGTGTGCCCCTGGAATGGACCTGCCACACACTGACCAGTGCTTGCATTCCACACCCTGATGGTCCTGTCCCAAGAGCCAGAGACAATGTGGCTGCCATCTGATGAATAGGCAACAGAAGAGATGCTGTCTGTGTGACCATGCAAGGAATGAACCTCTGCTGGCCAAGTGGCTGGGTGTCCTGAGGTAAAGGAGACATGTTTCTGCAAGTGCTCAACCCAAAGATTACAAAGAGGGGAGCTGGTAGGTGTCTGGGGCATGGCTGATAGATAGAGATGAGGAGTGGATTCTCTCAGGACAGGAGCAAACACTTGAATGAATTGGAATGCCTCAGAGGCTAAAATCATGGTATCTTGGTCCTATCATCATGTCAGTACTTGTCACTTGTCACCATCCATCATCTTACCTTGGTCCATTCTCGAAGGGCAGTACAAGACTTCAGGGCAGAAAGGATGGTTGCGAGGGGAGAGGAGAGGGAAAGCAGGCTGATGGCTTCGAGCCAGTAGGGGAACATCTCCTTAAAAAAGAGGGTCACTTCGCTTGACAACTCTAGAGTACAGTTGGCATGTTGTAAATGGTTCATCCAGTAGCGACATGAGTAGGCAAGGTGAGGGGGTACAGCCTGGTTCACCCGCGTAGGCAGATCAGGGATGTCCGCATTGCGGATCCGTGGGTCTTTGAGATTGCAGATGTTGAACTGAAGCATGGTTCGCATGGATACAAGCAGCGCCTGCCCCAGAGTGAGAGAGTGTCGAGGCTGAATATCTACATGGAAAGTTGAACTGCGAGTGCTGTCGAGTAAAAAGTCCCAGAACGACGTATGATGTGGACGAATAGGCTTCTCTTCTTCAAGGGCCCCATCAAGTAACGATCCCAGGGGTTTGATGATATCTCGGATGTTCAACTTTGGGATGGAGAAAGCGCAGAGCGACTTCATCGATAGGGGTTCACGGAGGGAGAGAACAACGGCCATCACGTCTTGGAAGCGATGCCGAGTGACAGCCAAGGGAAACTGCTGCTGGAGTATGGTTTGGTAGAGCTTGTCCAACGGGTGGATATCTTCACTGTTGTCGGTTTGCACGAGCATTTCGAACCGTTCGCACGGATGTAGACCCGGTGTATCGACACCTTTAATGAACTTGCATGCAGTGGAAGCCCACTGAAAAAGTTGTTGGGAGTCATGAACGAGTATCCTGCACCACTCCTGGTCCGGCCAGGATGATTCAAGCTCGTCATGCTGATCACGAAGGGTGTCCAGGATGAATACCCCGATATCTACGTTGACAACATCCTTGGCGATATCACCCATCTGTTTATGGGTGGTCCGAGGACAGCGTAGGAATTCTTTGAGGATGTCGGCTTCCGGGCGAGCCGTGATGAGGAAACGAAGGTGACGGGGAAGGGAGTTTTCGGCCAGCTTTGTAGCCATGGCACGTAGAAGATGCTCACGACTCGCTTGGTCCCCACTCTCGTCAAGGGCATCGATGACGATGACGATGGGCCCAACGGCCTGAAGGTCCTTCCAAGGGTTGATGATCAACCTCTCGAGTTGCTCCATCGGCGATTGCGACGTGCAGAGCGACAGATCGTCTCTCACGACTTGCCAGAGCGCGGACTTGTATTGCGAATTGCGATCGGCGAGGTCACGTGCAATGGTAGTGAATACATTGGTTGGGTTGCGGTGCGTGACATCCGCCCTGGAGAAGCAGTAGGATGAGCCCAGCCGCCTTTGCCTCTCATAAAGTTGAGCGATAGAGTGGGCCACCGCGGACTTGCCCGATCCAGCGGCGCCAGTGAGAAGGCACACCTGAGGGGCGTCATCGTCAGGATTGTTGAGAACGTCACACATTTCTTGGAGTAGGCCCTTGCGAGTCCCTGGCAAGCAGCGCTTTTCCGGCTGGAACCTGGCACCTCCCGCGTACGGTAGTGCGTTCAGATCGATGGTTTCCGCCATATCCTGAGTCGTTTCCGCTGTATCCAGGTCCGTGAACCTCCGATCAACTGTCTCAGGATGTCGAACGTACCAATGTGGCCCACGACGGTCATCATACGAACGATAGTGAATCCAGCGTGCACTGCAACTCCCTGCAACAGCGCCTTCTTGAGTTCCTTGAAATTTTTCTCATAGCCAGCAATTGTTGCATCGGCTTGAGAGATCAAGTGTTTCGCCGTTCGCCACGCTATAATTTGAAATGAGTACTCGTGGTCGTCAGAAAGCGAGCCTCCACGAACCGAAGCCATCTTTGGCATATTGGGTAATGAAGTACCCACATTCCGTCACTTGCTCCAGGAGATGCCTGATAGTCTCGCCGTGCTTGCCGATTTCCTTCATAAAACTGACATCATCGACGAACGAAAAGGCCTTGCTCATCGCGTCTGATAAGCGAACGACTCGGTCGTCGCGGTTCTTCTGGTTGATGAGGACCTGATCCGGAGGGGATGAAGTGACATCCAGAGGTACAAGCATCAAACGACAGACCTTGTTGGCAGCCGATATGACGGACCATGCGAGTGAGGCATATGGGTGAATCTGTATGGCATGCAGACGTGCGAACGTAGAGAGGGAGCACTGCGTACCGCTGCGAATCCGGCCACAACTTCATTCAAACGCTCCATCTTCGGTAGTAGATCGCCCAATATAGACGGTAATGTGTGGATGTTCTGTACGTTGGACACGGCGTTCAGGGTCTGTGTGGTGGTATCGACTGCCGAATGCAAGATGTTGACGACTGTGGGGGTGGAGCTGACCGAGCCGGCTGCGATGTTTGCCCCCGCAACGAGGTCGGTAACCTCGCGTTCTTCTGCGACGGCGAAGGTGAACTTGATAGTAATTCCAGAGAGACCAGAGTCGTCAGACTTAGAAGTGGCTTTGCGAAGCGCGTCTTCAAACACTGAGGATGAGCGCTCAAATCAGTGAACGTCGCCATTAGAAGGTCTCGATAAGGACCGTACCGCCATTCTTTAACCTTCCCAATACCCTGCCAACGGTATCGGTGATTTCTCCGACCTCCTCGTCCTTTCTGAGGCGGTGCTCTTGGTAAACCCTGGCGAGCAGTTTCGAATCATCATCTCCATCGCTGATGACATTTAGCACTTGGGAGTAGATTAGATGATGCGCCTACTTACAAATAGAAAAGTCTATCCCAAGAGGTTTTATTTTCGACCTCTTTTGTGGTGTCCGTTGACTTCGAAGTTTCGCCCACAGTGAATGCAATGCGGAATCGCCTTGCCGATAGGACGTTCTTGCGGCGTGATCGAGTGTGAAGTTCGATGTCTGAAAAAGGCCATGTTTTATACGTAGGAAATCCAGCGTCGTAAAGCTCACTTTGGATGGTGAACAATTTCGACCTAGAACCGAGTTCAGTGGCTCAATCATCTAGATGGAATTTTCGATATACGTACGAGATACTTTGGACTGGATTGGTTGTGCTCATAATGTTATGGTACTATGGGTAGGTCTGGTGAACAACGCAGAACAGTAGAAGGTTGGGAGGTTCAACTGTGGGAGCCGAACAGGCCAGCACGCCGCGGTGCCTGAGGCGTTGCTGCCATGCTGTACTAGTCATCACACGACGACCGTGACCACATACTTCCGGTTATCGGACCGGAGATATGGGCGAAGACTCGACCAACGACTGCCTACTGTTTGTGAATGGTTTCTCAGTCATACGGAGATCCGTCAGGCGGAGAGGTGCATCAAAAGTAGTGATTACTATTATGTTAATTCCCAATGCGCCATGCGACCTGTCTCGTCCCCGATGTGCATAACCAGCCTGAAAGCGGCACTGTGCTGCACAGCAGATTCGTACTCGCATTTTCTTGGTGGATCGCGCGTCGCGAGATAAAGGCCAATGCAGCATAGCGACAAGCCGCCTCTCAACGGTGTACCACGCATCGACTCATCGGGTGACCTTGCCGCGGCCCGCAGGGCTCAGGATACCCTTCGCATCATCGCAAGTATATGCAGGCGGGTGAGTTTACGGTGACAACAAGACTGACCAACGATATCGTTGATGCTCAGCCAGCACCACCACTTTCCAGTTTCGTCTTGCTCAGATCGCGACTCTGAGGCGAGCCGTCTACTCATCACCGGGGAATACCTACCCCGCACAAGCTTGTCGGTCCCCGTCCCCTGTCTTCGTGTCAGAATGGAGCCGTGCTGTACCAAGTGATACCAGGGCCAGATGAACAAATGCGTCGGGTCTCTACTGTAGCATCAAGAAATTTTTTTAATTATGACTCATGAGAATATACATATTTACCGTGTCTCGTACTCGTAGCTTGTAGGCCCCAAGGACTCGCGCCCTAGTGCGCAATGCTCATCAGACTTCCAATAAACGTCAAAATCTGTGCAACGCCGCATTAGATCAAAATCCACGACGCCAAGAGGGCGGACGCACCAAACGTGGTCGAACGTCCACAATGTCCTCTGGTACGAGGAGAATCAACGCATTCATCTTCCTTGCGATTGAAATCACCGATTTCGCTGCGGTCGGCGCGTCAGCATTCCAGACTGACTCAAGCGCACCATTTTGCCGTCGCTCTTCATAGTCCCCACTTGAGCTCGCATTCAATACAAGGGCGGTATTGACGATCCCCGGCCGGAGCGCATCGAGGATGTTGAGAATAAAGATACCCGTCGTGAGCGAGGGGCCCTTGAACGACCGGATTGTGCGCGCGGCCGGATTCGCTTTTCGGACCGCCGTGTTGGCCCACCTGAGCATCTCCTGGTCGGTGATCTGACGTCCGGACCCAGCGAGCGCCGTGAGCGTCTTGGTGATGTTGAGCCTGTCCCATGTGTGAGCATCCTGGTGGGAATATGTGGCATGAGACTCACCGCATGAGTCGCCACACGAGACCAAGAACAAGTGTCCGAGTTCCGTCGACGATGTCGGCGCCTTGGATCCCGACGAGGTGCATCCCGCTCTGTTTCCCGACTTCGACGGCGTAGTTCGTGTTCTCGCCCTGCTTGAATCGGGAGAGCGTACTCTGATTAGGCGTGATCCCAATATCCTCTTGCTCCTCTCCACCGTCGAGAGACGCCCTCGGCGTACCCCCAGCAGCGTCCCCCTTGGGCTTGGAGACACGTCGCCCGATAACCGAGCCGGGAAGGATCTTGTCGAAGGCCTGGAGGATGATCAAACCGTCTTTGAGATTCCCGAACAGGTTAAACACGCCAGGCTCAACGCCGAGCGAGTTGAGCCAGAGCGTGAAGACGCAGGCTTCGCGTTCGTATCAAAGTCTTCAACCGCCCCCATAGTCTTTGGCTTCTTGCTCGTCTAGCGGGGCAAGACCGGGGAAAGAGCTAAAGAGATTGGCAACGAACGCAAGATTAAGACGGGGGTTTCCATCGACGAGGGAAGAGGGAGTAAGGTACTAGTACTTGCGACAACCGATGACTGATGTTGATAGCTGATACCCTCGGCGGAGGTGATGTTGTTGTTCTCTGTGATTTGGAAAGCGTTGAGTGGTTTACGAGAGGTAGGGATGTTGAGAACACGTGTGTCGATCGTGTCTGGGACGGAATCGTTGATGAGTTTACAGAGGATCAGGCCGTCGCGACATTCGTCAAAGAGTTGCATTGTGTCTGTGGGGATGGGGAAACGATGACCGACGTCGGGATCATTCTCGATGACCTGTGCAGAGGGTCAGATGGTGAACAAGAAGGAGGGGAAGTGCGTACGCCGTTGATATGATTTGTAAACTCCTTTCGCTCGTCCTCGTTAATGGTGTGACTGACGTTGGCATTCGAGCTTTGACCAGCTCTGGTGGGCAATACGGAAGCTTTGGACTGTGTCCTTAGCTTGACGTTGAGCCAGGATGGCGGAGATGAGACAAGAGATGACATCATGGACGCACTTCGACACCGTCTTCGAGCTCGACTCCACGGACACGCTCTTGAGCGTCTCGCGTGCCTGGTCGTAAGACTCACCACAGCTTTGCAGTGCGTGGAGAACGGCGCGCTCTTATCTATGCGCCCAGGGGTGTCCGTCGAGATCGCACTGACCGACACTGTCTAGTCATTGTCAAC
>JBBPOD010000163.1:0-27507 GCA_038091255.1 Tylopilus intermedius | reverse complement strand
ACACCGAGGTAAAAAAAAACATGCCCTTTTTATTCTTCCCGTGTTCCCACATGCCCCATCGAGTTACGGAACTTGACACGCACAGGAAGGCAAAGACGCCGTCCGATCGCTTCTCGTCCGATTCGCAACACCTTTGCTTTTTACCCCTTTTTTTCGCAGTCATCGTGTCTCATTCCCTATCTCCGTAGGCCCTCGCATCCATGAGGGATATGAGCAAGATCCAGGGGCGCAGAGGGATCATGTACGCAGGCGCATGGCTCGGGTACGGCTTCCACGAAGACGGGTTCACGTCTGGCTTGCGTGCGGTTGCACAGCACATCGACGGCGTTCGCTTGCCTTTTGAAATCGCCTCCGCGGACAGGCCCGTTCGACCCGCGGTCTGGGCCGCACGCGCATTTGGGCTGCTCGAGCGGAGCGGGGCGAGGCGCATGCTAGGCATGATGCTGTCCTTCGTCCTCGGGCTCGTGGCGAGACTCTTACTGGTAGACGTTGTCAAACATGGGAAACGTGTCTAGCCAGAAACAAGGTTTATGACTACATGAGATAGAGCTTTATAAGATACAAGGAGGCATAGAGATAATCGCTATATGTATGCCAAAAAATATATCCTTTTTGCCACAGCGCAGGGAATTCTATAGACACACATGGTGATTAGAAATGTCAATGCATGGGGTGAGATGACGCGAGGAGAAGGGTACAAATGTTTATGCCCGAGTTCACAAAAAGAGAATGATGAAATAACCAAAAAGCAATATTTCATATCAGGCTCGTCGACTCGTCAGTAGTCCCCCAGGCCTCGTGTCTTCGTCAGCGAGAGTCGCCGACTTAGTTGATCGGTGACCAAGATTCATTTTGTAACGGGCCGTTGCGAGGCGTGCTTGTGCCCGAGCGATGCTCATCCGCGAACCGGATGGAACGGGATGGAGAAGCGTCGCGAGAGTGATGGGCCTGTTTGAGCGATTCGAGTCGTCGATGTAGAATCGAGGGCTGTGACGCAAGACGGCTGTGCTTCCGTTCGGGATGTGTGCTTCTACCGCGTTGGTCGGCGTCTTCGGGTGTATGCTCCGGCTCGCTCGCGGCGGGAGATGCTGGTGTTGTGTCCGCAGAGACCGAGGGAACGTGTAGAGGAGAACGACTCTGCTCGTTCGCCGACGATCGACGGCGATTTCTCTTGCTGAGCCCACCATTCGCGGTTTTACCCTTGCTCGACCTGACACGCTTCCTTCGCTCGCCACGCGCGCGTGCCGCAGAAGAGTTGGAGACAGTACTCTCCCCACTGTCTTCAGAAGCCCATTCTTCTTCGTCATTTTGTTCGGTTTCTGTTTCCGTTACAGCAGCGGTAGCCTCCGTCGGTAACCCAGATTCCTTCGGCGTTTGAGCTTCAGCAGGGAGAACCTCCAGCCCGATGCTATTCGCGGCCTGGTCCTGTGCCTGCTCCATACTCTTCGCAGTGCTCTCGGAAGAGGGGTGAGGATGTTGAGTCGACCGTGCTGTTCGCAACGGGCCATCGAAGGGAGTAGGAGAGCCCTCCCGCCTATGTGCGTGATGAATGACTTCGACCTCGACCTCGCGTGAAACATTAGCACAGACATCGTTCCAAGACCGTCTGACCCACCTCTTCTCCGGGTCCTACCCACTTCTCGATGACTTTATCCGAACCCTCTTTCCATTCCATCACCACTTCAGTTCCGTCGAGAGGCGTTTGCTCCTTGGTCTTGTCGTCGCCCTGGGCATCCGTGCCATCTTCATGCGGAATTTTGTGATCGCTGCTCGTTCTTCTACTCTCCATGATCGTCTTTTCTTCCTCCGTGAGCCCAGCCCGACCGTTTTCCATTGCGTTCACGTCACGATCCCGATTGATGACGACGTCCTCGCCACGTGTGATGTGTCGTGTGAGAGTGGTCCAGTCGGGTCCAGACGCATGACGGGACCACGTTCGTGAGGACACGGAATGTACACGACGCCCGAGAGAGAAGAAAGGAATGGATAGCCCGTGTATCGCAACGCTACAAAGCACGATGAAGGCGACGATGGGTTGAATCGTAGACGCAAGGAACTCTGCTTGATTGACGGGTGGGGTGGATGGCTTGGGAAGGTATCCGACTGCGAAGGTGGAGATATACACAGCCCCTGGGTGTGTCGGTGGATAAGAGTAAGTGAGATTTGGAACACATACAGCGTATGCTCGACTCACCGATACCGACCGGTCCGAAATGGCCGCTGAAAAGAGCTTCCCGGAAAGTCTTCACGTCGGGTATAAATTTGTACAAAGCCACCATGATGGGAAGTCGCTTGAGCAACAAGATGAGTAATGCGGCGGGGATAAGGCGGCCAACGCTCAGTGTCAGGGTTTCGTTGGTGAAGCTATCAAAGGGCATCCATGCACCTACGTACACGAACGAAGCAACGTTGAACAGCAGATCTATTACTGAACTGAACACTGCTTCTTCCGTCTGTCGGTTAAAGAAACCGTCCCACGCAAAGGCCGTCCCGCAGCAAAAAGCAGCGAGGAGGTCGTCAGAACCGAGTATCGTCATGATGCCGATAGTAAGGAAGGCGAGCGAGACATACTGCGCGACGTACGACTGACGATCAATCAAGTCATTACGTTGGCAGAACTTCATGAGATATCGGAAAGCAAAGCCTAAGGCTGATCCGAAGGCGACACTAACGACAATCTCGACTGCAGGAATTCATGAGCATACATCCACAGATGAAGAAGAAGACTGACATAGCCAAAGAAACAAAAACCAGTTTCCGACTGCCTGGCCGGGGGTAGAGTCCAAGATGAGGTAAAGGGCGAGGAAGAGGAAGGGATATGCGGCTCCGTCGTTGCATCCACATTCCGCGGACAGTAGTCGGCGGATGTGCGCAGGCACGTGCTTGTCTGCGTACTTTCCTCCAACCACAGCCGCGGCGAGGATGGGGTCGGTGGGTGTTAAACACGCGCCGACGGCAAGACTAGAAAGGAAGTTGAGGCCGGGAATGAAGGCATAAATCAGGCCTGCGGATACAAACCATCCCTAACAATGATCGTTTGGAATGTTAGATGAAGGCTAAGATAGACACGACGTACCCAAGTCATCACCGGACCGAGTAAGAAGAACAAACTTTTCCAATGCCGAGCGACATACGCCTTTGGAAGCTCGACGCCGATAGCAAACACGCCGATGGCGAGGACGACACGGGTGAACTCGAGAGTGATAATATTCGATATTTCCTCGTTTCCATTAGCCCAGCTGCGAGGATCAAATATGCCAGCACCATAGGGTCCTGGGTTGAGGTGTGGTCAAGATGGGAGCATCCATTGAAGCCACTGAAGGTACTTACCTATGATGACACCAAAGAGAAAGGCCCAACAGGCTTCTCCTATGTACAACTGGAGTAGAGGTGAGCACCGTAGTGGGATGGAAGGCCAAGACCAACCTTTTCACGGATAAACAGCGAAAACATGCCAAACTGTGTGGAACGCCTGGATTCATTTCCGACCGAGATGAAAGGGAATGTTTGATGGACTGACCAAAACGACGAAACCACCCAGACATGCGTAGGCGATGTGGGGGGTTGTCAGGCTAAGCTATTCGAGGATTAGCAGGTCGCAAGTCAAAGGTTCATTACCGGCGTACCGGGTGAAACAGCATGGCGTCGGCCGGAAACGCCGATGATATATAAGTCTTATGTGCTAAAGGAGAGCGTGGCCGTCGTGAACAATGGGCAAGGCCGGTCGTCCGCTGAGGCGGGGGTCGTGGTGGTGAAAGAACACAAAGTGGACGACCAAGGGGCTCGCTTAGTACAAGCAATAATTACGTCAGCAGGCGGGGGCGGGAGGAAGAGAAGGGTCTGACGAGGACGCCCACTTCTACCTCTACTTTATACATTCCATCACTGGGCGGAGTTTTCGTGTCGCGGAACGGCATTTTTGAGGTGGATGCTCGGAAAGGGTGTACATAGGTCCGCAGTGTCCGCGAGAGGCTCAGGTTATCCCCTAATGTCGATCGCCCTTTCCCACACCGCCCGATAATAAGGTCAACATCGAAGCCTCGCTGCTCCACTCGACGGCCCCACCGCGTAAAAAATGTCACCGCCCCTGCCAAGTTTGCTTGCTGTGATAATTTCAGGCACCCTTTCAATGAGTAAGCGCCCAACCGGTCACTTTTGTCGGTTCCGTTGCAGTCGATTTCCTGTGGTGGGTGAACGTTGGACCGAGGCCAGAACCAACGTTCTATCTGCTGATAAGTGGTACCGGTTGATCCCGGCTGCACCCCAAATGTCACTAGACCGATGAAGTCAGGATCCGCGGTCATATGAGGGCTCAATGTCATGCATGTCATGGTGCTCGGATGAGTCTGCCCTTTTACATCACTTCTTGGCCGTTGTGCCTGATTCCAGCAATTGGTTGATCAAGGGTTATGACGGGCTCCTCCGGCCCAGCCGGCCCAGGGCCTGCGGATTCAGGGAATTACGTGTGAGGCTCGCGTCCACTGGCAGTACATAACCTCTCAAATAATTCTCTCACCATGACGTTGACAGCGTTCCTCAAAACGTCGACTCGGCTGAGCCCTCGACTGCGGCAATTCCGCTCTTGGCCATTGCAATGCTAACTCTTTCGTGTCGATCAATCGCCTTTTTCATGTCTTGAACAACGCACCGACTGCGTACTAGATCCCGTCAAGGGCGGGCGAGTAGCTCTTGACCTCGATGCCTACGCATTGTCGACAATCCACCACACAACCTTACGGAAGGCATGGTTGACGCGTTTGCCATGACGTCCTCGATCACTAATATCTTGTGTTTGAGAGATTCGACCTACGAAAACACAATTCTATTACCACATGGCTACATGGTACGATGCTTCCATTCCACAGAGTCGGAACTCGGTACACTTTCAAAGTTGATTTTCGCGCGACAGAGGTTCGCTACGACGTATACATGCCAGTGCGGGTAACGTGGGTCTCGCATGCGATGCCAAGTAACGCACCTCAATCTGTCTGCTGCCCTTTCACCGATAGTACGTCCATCGATCAGTCAATCTATCAATGGCTCATGCAAACGCTCTGGTCCACTCCAGGGCATCTTGCGCGTCCAGATCTCGTTGCTGATCTAGATACAGGTACAGATCCAGTCGCATCTTCCAACGTGGAATGGCACGTGTGCGACACGCTCGAGTTGAGAGAGTTGGGGTACGGGTTTCGTGGAATACTCTGACGTTGTATAAATGCGTCTGAATTCATAGTGCCCATTGTAAGGCGACAAAACTCCCCAGGACAATTGGGCAACCACCCAGCAGCTCGCTTGAGGTGAGTGTCCGGGGAAAGAATAATCGACGATGTGGCTGAAACGGGGCCAGTATGGTATCAGTGGTGCACCACCTTGCTGTACTGCGTTCACGAGACCCCTCTCCGCACTTTTTGTCAAAGATCATACAGATTCGGTCCTTCATTGGTGGAAAACATTCTAGCATGAGAATGTTCAGCTAAGGCATAGACGCATTGTTACCTGTTCTACGCCCTCAAGGCACCACTGCGAAATGGATCGATTCATCGGCCACCCTGCCGAAAACATTACGCTGGTAGAGACATGTTTCACGGCGTGATCACGCTGCTACATGCCAGTGGACTGCCTTTCCCAAATCAAGCCAACCACTCTGGGATAACTTGGAAGGACGGGGTCGTCCGATCCTGAGATGGCGCAATTTTCCAAGCAATAATTTTTTAGCGGCAGGCCTTGGGCTACTATGCGTAGTATCACCGCAAGTGGGGGTTAAAGTCTTTGAGGAGCTAGTTACTAGTAGACTAGCCTTCTAGAAGATTTGCACTTCGCCGCATGGAACTTAGCCTCCCTTGATGGGACGACCCATACCGCTTGCTCGGAAGCATAAATGGACATTCAAATTCGGTAGTAGACAAAATGCGACAACACAGTGACATCTAAAACTTCACATCAATTCAAGGTTATGGTGACTGTAGCTTAGCTCGGGCGCGGGCAAAACGACATGGGCTTCAAAACTCCTCCTTTGCCAGCCACCTCTGCACAAGCGCCAGCGCTTCCTTGGGCTTGTCATACGGAACCTGATTCTTTATCAATACCGCGTCCAGGCAAGGAACGATAGACCTACCATATGTCCAGCCCCATATACAGTAGCAAAGGTCAGACCATTAGCATTCCTTGTCTGACCCACGACCTCGCCGTCGACCAGCCAGTCTCGCAACGGCTCGTTCACAAACGCCTCCTGTCCAGTCCAGGGCATCTCGAGCGTCCAACGCTCGTTGCCAATCCAGTTGCAGATCCAGTCGTACGTCCCGACGTAGATGAGCGCCCGTACGCCGCGCTCGAGGAGTGCAGCAACGTGGGTATATGTCTCATGGTATCCGTCCTGAGCTTTATTGAATGCATTGGAAACATCGTCACTGCAGGAGCTAAAGTTAGAGGTAATGGATGGATCGACCCCGAGCAAGGCGCGAGTGGAGGGGAGGTCGAGGTATTTCACGATGTTTCTGAAACCTGGTCATGACACCATATCAGGGAAGTAACACGACTCCTTACTTTGTAACCGAGTAGCAGAGGCTGCTGAGATCTTCACATTTCTTGCTAATGTCGTACGGATTCATACCTATCAGCAGAATCAGTATGGATACATGCAATTCAGGGTTCGGATGTACCGGAAGCAATGAACGGGTCAGAAAGTTCCTTTGCGCAAAAGTCACGAGCAGCGCCACAACTCAATGCATCGTATTGGTGGATACAAGACTCGAGAGTCCATTTTTGGCACCGAGGCAGCTATGTCAAAACATCAGCCCACGCTTCTCGCAGGCACGGGAATACTCACAGCTTGCTTCATCCGCACACATGAACTGTATTGTTATCCTTGAGAACAGGTCTCGAAACTCTTATATGGCTCACCTGATGCTCGCAATCGGGAACACCGACGCAGCCGTGCACTGCATATCGATGTATGACGGGGTCAGCGTGAAGTAGTCGACGATGCCATTCCCTAGTCGCAAGCGTTGGCGAGTCGAACTCGGGTTCAAAATCTTGACATACCGATCATGACAGATTGCAAATTGATGGGCGTCAATCCTGCAGCAATCAACCTGGCGTTCTGATCATACACTTCGGCTGCAAAGACAGGGATATAACGACCCTGAGAAGACGTTTCGCTCGGTTCGTCGACAAGACTGTTTGTTCAGACTTACACCGTATGATTCACCTGTCATATGGAAGGCCCGACCCTTGAACTGACTAAAGTGCTCGAAAAAGATGGCTACGAAGGCAGCAATATCCTTGGCAGCTTCTTCGGTCGTGCTCTGTCGAGTAGCAAGTGTGCGAGCATCCAAGTAGACCAAACGTGCTACATACCACAGTTTCGCCATAATCGGCATACGAAAAGCCCACGCCGATGGGTTGGTCAACAAAGAAGATGTTTGCATTGGTATTCCACGATTCTGGGTGATATGTCGTGCCGTTTCCGGAGATTGCTCGGCATGGACCGTGTTCCATGAAGAGGCCCATACTGGAAGAGCAACCTGGACCTGTCCGACTCGTTTATACAACATGCTGTGTCTCGAAGGGTGGGGACCTACCACCGTTGGTCCAAAATATGACGTCGTCCGTCGCAGGATCATTGCGACTCTCAAAGAAATAGAAAAAGATATGCCGAGCTTCAATGTCGATGTAACCCGTGTAGGCACTAAACGTTATCCGCGAAGTTCAGGTTGGGAATGGCGGGTGTAGGGCAGAGGCAGTGACTGACTTTACGGTTTGGTCGCAAAAGTCGGTCTTCTTTATCCTGACGTCGTAGTTTGGGAAGTATGGATGGCCCAGGGTCGTGAAGCTGTCGGCCGAAAGAGCACTCAGGTGCTCAACTGGTGTGAACAACCCGTCATCGTACGATGCAGGCTGCTTCAAGCCCATCACCGACTGTGATGAAGCACGGCCGAGAACAGCCAGAGACAGTAATCCAACCACGCTGAGAAACATTGTGGGCACAACCTGAAGGAAGCGACCACGTAGAATGCCGCTATTTATTGTATTATGTGTTCTCGCAATCATTCTGGGCCAGATACCGCGTTCTATATTTAGCGGGCGGGTATTCGCACACACGATAAGCTCAATGTAAATAGATCATGTGCATCAAGTTACTCCAAATTACTTTTTTGTGTTTCTCTTCGCAATGCTTTTCTCGCTTCTCACTCTTCCCTTGCTCGCCTTCTTCAACGGTGCCTTGCCAGATTTCTTAGCAGCGGTTGACTTGCGGACCCTTTCACGTTGTTTGTTCTGGAGGCCCACGGCCTGTTTGGCTAACGCTATCCTGGCCCGTTTCTTGGCCATCCTGCGAGCTACACGGTCGGCATCCGTGGCTTTGACACGCTTGCGCTCCTCCTTGCTTAGTTGGACCAGCTTCTCACCAAGAGACGGGTCTCCCTTCGGAACAGGTGGTACAGGAACGCGATTAGAAGTCTGCGTAGGTTTGGCGGGAGGTGCATTTTTGACGGGGGTGGCGTTTGGTACCGATTTGCATCGTTGAACGCGTAGTTTTCGTTTTGCAAATTTGAGCTTTCCCTCTTCGAGTGCGAGAACTTCATCGACACAAGTCCGATCCTGAGAGCCAGTTTTATTCAATGCGTTGTTCGCATGTCAATCGAAACGAAAGGTATACGAACCGAAAATTGCACGTATGCAAAGCCTTTTCCAAGTTGAGTGTCCTTGTCGCGAATCACGCGAACATGCGTGACCCAGTGTTTGGGCTTGTTCTCGTCTTGTGAGCCTCCAACGTCAGCAGGCCCTCGTTCTGCGCTCACGATCCCCTCAAAAAACACCCGTAAATCTTCCTCCTTGCTTGCAAAGTCCAAGTTTCCGACAAAGATGGTGAGCTTTGGATCTCCGATGGCCGAGCTCCGCGTTGTGCTGTCTGACGACTCTTCAATCATGGACCTTTTTGTGACGGCGTCGGCACGAAGCACGCGATCCAGGAACATAGTACCGTTGCACTTTTCAATCGCCAGACGTGCGGCTTCAAAAGGATCCATGACAGGAGGTGGTGGTGGCAAGTTCGTTGGTCTGGAGTGAGGGGGCGGTGGGTAAGCAAAGACGATATAGGCATGCACGGAGTCGGCGTCTGAGTGGATAGCTTTGTTGATGAATGCGACTTTCTTCTTTTGACTGGGTGTGAGGAATTTCTTCTCGTCTGTCTTGGACTCGTCTCCAGCGTGTGCGTCGCGCCACGAGGAAGCGCGATCTCGATCGTGTTGCCGAGGTTGCTTGCTCTTTTTCGCCTCATCACTTGCTTCAGGGAGCTTCGACGTGGGCGTTTGGAATGCGACTGAACGAAAACGGGTAGACTCGATCTTCGCCGTTGGAACCTGAGCAAGTATATGCTTGTGGAGTTGTTTTTGCAGGGGCTTCAGGGTATATTTCATCAACAAAATTTCGTCAACAAAGTTTTCCTTTTTACTTACACGCTTTACCGCTACATCGGGAACTAGGTTGCCAATGAATATCGTGCGCGTATTTCGTCTTTCTTTCGTTTCGTCTGACGGTGCATACTTCGCCTTTTTTATCCCTGGAGGCTTGCTCGGCTCACCTCTTTGGAGGGTTTCGTGGATCAAAGTAGATGGCCGGTCTCCATCATCGCCTGGGTTCTCCGAGCCAGATGTGTCCGAGGAAACGCTTTCTGGGCTTTCCGCCTCCGCGGCACCAGAAACGGCAGGTTCTGATGCGGGTTCCGGGGAGATTCGAGCGCGTTTGGTCCTCTTTTTCTTCCGTTCCCTGGTTGGGGTTTCGGATGAGATCACGTCGGCGACTGAACGTTTGGAACGTTTGCTATCCGGTTCATCACTTTGTACTTCGAGTTTGCGCTTTTTCGTTTTCTCCACGACAGTGCAGCCGTTTGAAGTGTGATCTAGCCTGTTCAATGTAGTCTAACGTGAGGTTATCAAGCTGAGGGACTCGAGAATTGCTCAACACAACATACCTGAGAGCAAAACAAGGAGTCAAGCTCTGTGTCTATCGCCTTTTTCTTTCCAGAAGACTTGGACGTCAGCAGAAAAGATGTAAGACTCATGCCAATATGATGAAGCAAAGTGTCACGCTGAACTCAGGCAACTTGAAGGTGTTCTCATGCATGACTAAGCACTGGCGACTTGACAAAGATACGCGATGGTGGACGTTTGAACAGGCTAGTAAAATCGCGTGCCAGTGTGAACACACAAGTCCTCGCTAGCAGGTCTTGGGATGCACAACACACGGTTGCGAACCCGTTAATGTATTCTTATTTTCCTTTCTAGTAACCCGAATGACATTCTCATCGCGTTGGTCCAATGGACATGACCCCTAGATCATCGGCCATTCCTCAAAGACACCTTCCCCAAACCTGAAAAAGCTGATATTGCCAGCATCGACAGCAGCTATGACGATAGTTTTCTTGCCTGTTTTGAGAGCAAGGAAAGGGTTTGGTTTGGGAGGCGTGAATGTCGATCTGGTCTTCTGACATGAAGGAACAGTACGGGAGAAGAGTAAGAACAGGTGACGGTAAACCGTCCACAAAGCGGGGAACCAGTTCGGTGTTAATTGGGATGATGATGTACTGGGAGGCGATCGTTCTTGATGTTCTGTCTTTGGGGTGGTTGCGCGAACATCAGTCGGTTGAGAGTCGCCAGGCTGTTTGGAAGGTGCTGACAAGCTTTTTTTACGTGGTGGCGGAAGTGGCATTTCTGGAAGTATACTGAATAGCGCAGTCAGTTCCTGCAAAGAAGGCATAGAAGTTGTGCGTGCACTATACACGTAATGGTCAGCCCCATGACTCCGGACGGCGTGCACGGTTTTCACAAGTAACTCACTCGACAACTACGATATAAAAATCGGGTGCAGGAGGAGCTGTCTTGCGAAATGGTGTGGATGGCTTGTATACATGAAAAAAGACTTTATATGGCGACGGTGCAGGTGGTTTTGAAGAAGGGTCGCATATTACCGTTGGACGGTACAAAGGAATGGTGTGACCGCAGGGTATGAACCGTAGGGTCTTAAATATATCCTCTTATTTAAAAAGACAGGTCAACTATGCGACGGTATGATGGAAATGAAGGACACACGAATTGTTTTCTGCTTGGGAAGATGAAGCCGCCTCAACCACTTGCTCGTGTAGAGAAGTCTAGCAACACTGGTAACCTTTGATACGAAGGACGAGAAGAGTCCCATAAGCCTTTGTGTAAGGGTGCGCGGTTGGGTAGCCGAAAGTGCAACCGTTGGAGCAACCGGATACTCGGGTGTTGGAGGTTCGGCACGCATCAAAACAAAACCGAGACGCTTCAAATACGCGTACACCTAAGCAAGCAGATTAGCCGGATTAGCCCTCAAATCGGAAAATCTGTCACCTGATAACGCTCCAAAGTCAATTCTTGACGGCCAATCATTTCAGTGAAAGCTTGTTGAACTGACATTGGTGCACCTGGGCTTTGTGTTTCATAATGCGAAGGGTCTAGGAGCGGTGCTCCACCAGAGACTGTTTTATAACAGAATAGAGCGCCGCGTTCGACGAGATACAACGCTTCTTCTGGAAGGAGTTCAAGCCGTTTGCGGAGTTTGGATGGAGAGTTGTCATTTGCATGGTCCTGCCACGTCGCCCGTGATATAGAGTGGCCCATCGTTGAGAAGTGAATTCCACGCGCAGTTGTCACATGCACACGATTAATTGAAGGATACCAGACACCATAACTGATTGTTTTACTGGAGAGACATATGAATACGCAAGCTCCTGCATAGTAGCACCGACAGCGACGAACCTTGAAATAGTTCTATTTGCACGAAGAGCCTCAAACATCGCATCTCGTGATCGATCAAGGACGTGAAGCTGGAGCCCCGATCCCCCTCCCTGTGCAGGTTCAAAGTCCTTTTCACCGCGTTTTGGGATAATTGGTCGCGCAGCCGCTCCAAATTTCCTGACTGCCATTATCATTCATCCGCGACTCGTGCGCTGGCAAACACTCACGGGAGCTTGGTCCAATCTAACCCACCATCTTCGTCCCCAGAGGACTGGTCATCGCCTTGCGCAATTTGCGCTCGTGGAATTTCGAGTGTATCGTCCATAACGGTAAGAGGAGGGTCAAGATGGCCAAGTACTGGATTTGAGTCAGCCTGACTCCGAGTTCCCACGTGTCTTCCGAGCGAAATGGAATCAGAACGCAAGCCGACAATCGTTCAGTCCCTCATCGTGCGCTACTCGATTTTCTTTGTTTCAAAACATCTCCATGGACATTTCGCCACTCCTTGTTACGCTTAGGCAGGAGGTGCAGCAGGTACAGCGGTGGACTTGCTTTTTTTCCCAGTAGATACCATCAAAACGCGGTTGCAGGCTGCTCAAGGATTTATAAAGGCTGGTGGCTTCAAGGGCGTCTACAAAGGCATCGGGAGTGTGGTTGTGGGCAGTGCACCGGGAGGTGAGTATTTCGGTGCTTGTTGCTCGGAGATGTATGACCAGAGAGCAGCGGCGATGTTCTTCTCGACATACGAAATGTCGAAACAATATTTACCCTTGCACGGGCAGCTAGCCCCTCTGAACCACATGATGTCCGCATCGATTGGTGAAATTGTAAATCGTCCGTCGTCATTACCATGCTTTTCAGTCTCTGAATTCATCCTTCAGGCGGCCTGCTTAGTTCGTGTTCCAACTGAAGTAATTAAAACGCGCACACAAACATCATCCTATGGTTCCTCAGCTACGTCCCTCGTTGCCGCAAATATGATTCTAAAGCATGACGGCATAAGCGGTCTCTACCGAGGATTCGGGATAACGATAATGCGAGAGGTTAGTGATGCTTGTAGCAATTATCTTCAAGACACTCATCCTTTTCTCAGATCCCATTTACTTCGCTTCAGTTCCCCTTGTATGAATTTTTGAAGCATCGACTCTCCCTCGCTCTTGGAGCACGTCCGCTTCGTGCTTCGGAAGCCGCAGTCTGTGGCAGTATAGCGGGTGGTGTTGCAGCTGCATTGACAACACCCCTTGATGTTCTTAAGACGCGAGTGATGTTGGACACGCAGGTATGTCTGCCATCCTTCGCCCCCATCTTCTCCTCTGACAAATCAAGGACCCTGCCTCCAAAATGCCTTCACTTCTGAGCCGCCTGGGGCAAATACATAGAACGGAAGGACTAAAGGCACTATTTGCGGGTGTCGTTCCTCGGACACTTTGGATATCCGCCGGTGGCGCTGTGTTCTTAGGTGCTTACGAATGGGTCATTGGTGGTCTGTTGGATAGATAACCGTGTGGTACGGCTATCATCGTCCTAGAGCAACACATGTGACCGACTTACTCTGGGACCAAGCCCGAGCGAGAATACCAGTGACAACTTTTCCCAAAAAATCGCTCAGATGCGTTGGCATGGAGCCGCGTCATGTTCCCCGAACCCGCTAATCACCGATTCCCTGTCAATTCGTTTCTTCAACCCCTACGCGGCACGCCTATTGATATGCCACAACTGAAAAGTGATGACAAACAGTCGCACGCCGAGCTATTTGGGCTCAAGCTGGTGGCCAAGACTCGTTGCCATGGTGCACACCCAGACACTGCGGGACGACCAGAAGACCAAGCCGAGTCTGCACTCAAGCTCATGAGAAATACGAATAATCATCCAGGCCGGCCGAAATAAACATTTGACTAGAATAAGTACGTACACTTTGGAACGCCGTAGTTACCTAAGGCATAGCCCAGGCTACGGGCGGCATACTATCCAGCTTGGCAACGCCATAATGCTTAGCGCCAGGCATTCAAACTTGCAATGTTACAGTGCGGCAGTGAGTGGGTGGGTCAAAGCTCTTTGTCTGCCGCCTGTCCAATTTGAAGTGGATTTCGGATGACTTGTCGGCAGATGGCCTGACCAAAAGACCGACCAGCTCCTTGGGTCTATCAAGATTTGTGTCTCAGCACTTTCGACACCAAGTTGGTTGTCACGAGCGTTGCCGGAACTATACACCTCCAATTTGGCTCAGGGCTGCGCAGATGGGCAATCAGGGTATATTTTCGATTCTTCCGCATCTTGCAGGCACTTTGCAGGTCTCACGAAGAAATTACAACTCTTCCGGCCATGGGGTAGCGATGGGAAGCCAAGGTGAAACGGTCGGTATGTCAATGGTTACCGTTTGACATTTTATTTCAACGGCGACCCGCCTCCACAAGTCACTGATTTCGTTCTTTAGGTTCGTCATCCTCTCGCATACCGTGGCTTGGTTTAGCGAGGCACTGGGCTAAACTATAAAGTATCCTGATCAGAAGTTGCCCATATCCCTAACCTTGAAGGCCTCACCTACTAGCATGGGGACGATCCCTCCGGGCTCCGATTTTCTGTACCATCTTCACACACTCTTTCTCTTTACCAAGGCAGATATCAGGACGGCACTCATCCCACAGGTAGGCTATGAGTCGTCCTATGTCACATTTCTCTGTCTGAGGAGATCCTAAAGACTATCTTTGCCTTCGCAGTCGTCCCCCTGTGTCATCCTTCACATGTCATCGACACAGTAGCCTGGATTTGGCTTCACTTGCTAACATGTAATATCGCGAATCAAGTCAAAGCACCCGATGAGGACAAGATAAACAAACCCTTTCGCCCCCTTCCGTCCGGGAGAATTTCTGAATCTCATGCCAGAATTCTTCGCTGGGTCCTCGTTCCTGTTTGCCTGGCAGTCTCAGCCGCCTACAGCAAAGAGCTGTTATTCACCAGCTTAGAACTCCAGTTTCTCACCGTGCTATACAGCGAACTCCATGGGGACGAGTGTTTCCTTTTGAAGAATTCTCTCACTGCGGTCATGTACGGCTGCGCCGGTTTTGGCGGTGCTTTGCTGGCAGGTATGTCAGCGGTTTGATTTTACTTCCGTAGTTATCTATTTGACACGGCTAATACCTAGGGTACAACCAGTCCCATCCGCCGATGACGGTTCGGCTAGCCGTCCAGCTGAGCACGGCTATACTCGCCTCTACATTGCATGCTCAAGACTTCAAGGATGTCTCTGGGGACCGTCTGACGGGCCGACGTACCCTGCCCATTATATTCCCGTTTGCTTCGAGGCTGTCCCTCGCGCTGGGCATTCCGCTATGGTCGATTTGCCTCAGTCGTGTGTGGGATCTCGATCCGCTCACTGCTGCTGCGTTCGTATTGTACTCTTGCTATACGGGGGTTCGCTTCCTGCTTTGCCGGTCGATCGAGGACGATAAGCGATCCTGCAAATTTTACAGTGTGTGTGCCTATCACATCTCAAGAGACGGTTCTTGGCTGAATGCTTTCAGTTTTGGCTTAGCACACAACACCTACTTCCTGCTTACTGGCATCTCTGTTCCGCGACGAGCGGTGCTTGGTGCCCCACACCATCCTCACGTTCTCATCGATGATAACGTGGGGCTCATTTATACTAATGTTACGGAATCCTACTGACACGACATGTTACTATTCTACGTTAAAGACAACTACGATAGCTTAATAACTATTAGCCGATCTCCGAGCTTCAAGGCGGCGTAGACACGAGTTTGTATCATACCATAACCCTTCTGGACTAGCCTCGGCGAATCGTGTACAAACAAGTCACATTGACACTTCATCAACGCTTGATATATCTGGCGTGACGAAATACAACTGTGGGCGTAACGAAGGTTGGTGGGCCGATCAATGCACGGGCCTGGGCGGCAGTATGGACCTGCCCATTCTGATCCGAGAAGCCGAACCAACGTTTTCAACTGTGAACACTGTGTACAATGCCCATGGCCCACGCCCGATCACCACGGGCAATAATTTTTTCTGTGAAGAACCCTCCCAGCATTTCATTCAGCTGTGCAATTAACCCGAAATCATCTTCTCGGGTCCGGTCGAAAGATTCCGGCATGTCGGAGAGCGGGCAAACGGTTTGCATTGCGATCTAGTCGGGATTAACGATCTTCGGCCGAAGGCAAACAGACAACCAGGGGTAAACTTACCATGATCGCGTCGACGACACCGTCAACTCCGTCGCCGCCCGAAGCAGCGCACTCCGCGCCCACGACGCGAGCGCCACCGCCTTCGAGGACGCCTTTCCGGACCGCCTCCTTACCAATGCCGACGAGACCACGAATTGCACCTTCTCGGGTGCCAAGTGGTTTTGGTGTGCCTCTTGGCTCTGCACTTGACGCCCCTTGCGCAATAGCGAGTGATTCGAAACCGTTTACAATCACTGAAGTGGAAGTAGGTGTCGGGTTGGAACCACTCCCACCCAAAAGCGCGACCAAAAGAGTCTTCATGATGCGTGGCGAAAGTGAGGGATACGTGGTTGAATGTTGTGTCAATAGTCGGCCAAGCGTTTGAGCAGCCGCGGTGCGAAGGTGGGTCGCGTGGGTTTGCGGTAGATTGGAGTGTAGGAGCGTAGACAAAATAGCAGGGAGGATTTGATGTAGCTTTGGGGGGATGGTCAGTATATGTACGATCGAGAAAATAAAGGCATCGTGTACGCACGTACGGTTCGATGAATAACGTTGTGTTCTCAAGGATTGCACCCACAACATCGAGCAATACCTCAAGTGTCTTTCCTTCCGCTTCGCCTTCTGTTCCATCTCTCAGTGCGTTGATAACACCTTCCCCAACCCATCGCACCAAGTACGGCAAGAGGGCCTGCAGGCCTGCATCTGCGCGAAGACTAGCGAGGGCAGCTGTACGTTTAGCTGTATCTGAGGCGGATGATGAAGGCGGAAGTAGCGAAGAAGTGAGTCGGGTGTAATACAATTGAAGTTCTTTTGAAAGGACCTGTTTGACAAGCTGGTTTTGCTGATTTTGTTGGGTTGCCTGGGGTAGTTGTCTTCCCTGTGCAGACACGGCAGCACCAGGTTGTGGTGGTTTGGCTTCGGCTCCTGCAGGTGTAGGCTCTTCTCGTGGAACGGCTGGAGGGTTTTCTGGTACTAGGGGTTGCACTCCCTCCACGGCAAGCCAATGCGCGGTCCAGTTGACGCCTCTCGGAACAGTGATCTTTTCTTCCCTCAAGACTTTATCGAAATCGATCTCTTCGTCCTCAACAAAGTAGACGGCGCCAGCAGAGGCAAGATGCGGGAACGGAAGTGCGCGTCGAAATGTGGATGGAGCGTGCGGAGTGTGGCCATATAGCGGTTCGATGTTCAAGGTTCGCAAAGCAAGGTCAATATCGCCAGTGGTGAGTACCGTTCTGCGTGCGTGCCGCATATAACGTGCAGCTTCCTGGCGTAATGTCAGTAGTGCTCGTCAGGCATGTCGGTTTGGAACGCACCTCGATGACCTGGTGTATTCTATACTCGACGTCACTCGCGAGAGCGGACGCGACCGTGTCCGGAAGATTCGCGATGCCCTGTGACTCGGCGACATCCTATGAACCGTCTCAATAACAGTTTCGGTGGGAGATTTATCGCGCGCACTTTGATGGAATCTGCTTTGTAGACGCCTGCGTGGTGTGTCTGTGTCAACTTGGCTTTGGGACCTGGCTTGGACATCGCAGCGATATCTAGCGCCAAAGTGGCCGTTGACGTTGTTTGTACTTCCCTTACCCCCCTTATGTAATTACTAACTTACACTTTCGATTTCTACAGCGATAGCGAACTCAAGGACTCAATGTCACCGGTGATAGTAAAATAAATGAAATGGGTATGATATACTGTTACAACAATGCATATTGCACATCTCATCCTATCAAATGGTACCATATGCTAATGAAATCGTCACATAGATTCAGTCACTGGAGGGACCGGAAACGAAGACCCTAACGCCACGTCACATGGCCATTGCCCTGTCCATAAAATGGAGGTGGGCTGTGTGGCCATATAGGGGCTGTATGCTCGTAAGCTCGACTTGGGGGAATTAGCTCCGCGGCCATTGAGCGTGAGTGTTCCACGCCATATTTTTGGGTAGACCATGCATCGCCAGCATCTTCTGCAGATAGCTAGTATGAATATGCAGTGTTTACAAAACGAAGAATACCGACGAGAAGTCATCCCACAACTTGAAAGGACCCCTGCGTCTGATTCATATGGCTCGATGTTGGGCATTGCCGATAGTTGAAAGACGAGCTTTTGGTTCTCGTCGGCGAGATTTCTCAGCTTTTTTGCGGCTGTTGTTCGGTCCTCAGCTGAGAGATCTACACAGAAACATTGTTAACGGACCTGTCATAAGCAGCTGATGCCGCGTGGCATCTCTGCCTAATGGAGTATCGAATGGATCGACGAGGAGCAATGCATCACGCAGCTCAGAGAAACCGACCATTTCTTTGGACCGATATTCTCGTTGAGACTGCATCTTGTTTTTTCTGGGTGGTGAGGGTTCGGGAGTGCATGATTGGGATGACGATGACCGCATAGCTGAATGGATGGGGTGAGTCATAGAGCTATTCGGCGTCACGTTGTCGTATTATATGTCTCGAGGAACAGACCACTGCCATATTCCAGTCACAGTGCTGTGTCGACGATCCGGACCGCCGGAGTAATCCCCCTTGGTACCGAGTCTTTGATGACGTCTTGGGGGTAAATCTGGATACTACTTTTCGCTGTCGAAGGCTCGAGTTAGTACACCACTGGCACGTGTGAGTGCCAAGATGACAGCCACTTCTTTACCAGGTATGCTTCGCCGGCTAATTGGGCTTTCTGTTGCCCGGGCGCGTTTAAGGATACGGAGTCCCAGGCAATTGATGTACCTTTCGTTGCTACCCGATTTGGCATTGTCTTGTGTCTCGTGGCGCTACGATGTGGGGGACGGCGGGATCGTTGAAAAACTGGAATGGCGTATTGACATGGGTGTATCAGACGTGTGTAGTACCGACTACCTAGCTAGGACGGTCCCCCACTCTCGGCAGGCTGCTGGGAACAAGTACGGCTTAGATCCGCTTCTTGCTGATAAGGATAGACGCATGTTTTGGGCACTATCGCCTTGTATTATAAAAGGGGGTTCCCGCGATTGTCGGCTGTGGTATGTTCTCTCGGAGCAATCACTGAGTGTAGGCCATGCAACTTAATTCTGGGGCGACAATTTCGTGACACCTTAAGAGGCACTGACGATTCAGGAATAATGAAATCCGGTTGGCACAACCACCGTTCCGGTGACGCATTCCGGTGGTCGAGCTTAATTAAATGCTGTGTTCCCTTTCTGGTGTCCGTCATGTTTACCACACTCCATTACCTTCGGACGCCCACTTTGGCATCGAATACAGAGCCAATGCAGCTCGGAATCATTGTACGGGATTCGGCAAGTACATACTGTCGTCGGGTTTATTGCTGCCGTGACGGTACAGATGCAACCTCGACATATTCTCACGCTAAGTTATCCTCCCCAGCCGTCAGATTCAGGAGAGCCGGTGATCGCCACAGACAGGATTTGGGATGGAGATTCCCGGAACGTGAAGTAGCCAATCATACTACGGTGTATCCGAGCATTGACCACGATATAGCAGCAAGACTAGTTTGCCCAGCTTCAGCATTATGATAGAACGCAACATGCAACTGGTAAGGAAAAGGTTGAAGGGCATTACGCTTCTTTGTAACAGGCTAACAGCTTCAGGGCACACGTACCAACGTTAGTTCTCTTCTCGAGCAATGCAACGTGGCTTATCAAATCATACCTTTTGATGAGGACTTGTACCAGGATTGTATCGAGGACCCGATACGACGTGGCTACCCGGTGGACGGCAACCCATCTGTATGGACACTCTTGCGAGAGGGAGTCGTTTATGCAGCAACTGCCGGAAAATATCCGCCACCGTCCGACTCAGATATGGATCGCGCTCTACGTCTTGCGCCATCTTCGTCGATGAAGCAGCCGACCAGTTATCAGAAGAGATGCCCAATGTCTACTGATTCAACGACCGCTCCATTCGCAATGAACCGCATGTGTATAGGTTCTGGATCTGTTGCAGACGTCCTTCGCTTGGCTTCAGACCTGATGCTTCTCATTTCGTCATCACAGCGACGCTGAACTTTGTTGCCGCTAACATACTGGAGCACGAGACGAAAATGATGAATTCTCTTCGATTCGCACTAGCGAATATGGCACTGACGACGATGAATAGATCTTTTCAAAGCGCTGCACAACGATACCCCGTTTACTAGCGTACATTGTCCCAGAAGCTTACTCGTTCATGGTGTTCCCCTAGGAGATGTCTTTGAACGACTATATCCACTGGCAAGCGACCCCAGACGTTGTTCAATCACAGTGTCAAGTGCGTGCCTTGTCACTTTTCACATTGTACATTATTCACAGCCGTTCTCAGCAACGTACTATCCTCTTACAAGGAAGAGCTCGTCGTGGAAACAACCAACCAAATCTCCACGCTGGCTGCCCAAGCTAACAAATTAAAATTGGAGATATATGGTGAACTGACGCAAGCCACGATCGACCTCTCTACAAAGCGATCGTGACGATTTTGGAAGACTCCAGAAGCTTGTGAGGCGTTCAAGCGCTGGATATGCTTACTTCCATACCCCTAAAACGAGATACCGATTTGAGGATTTGGATTTTTAGGTGCCATGTCTAACACCCATTGGAATCAAAAGTTTGTGATGGATAAAACTTATGTTGTACAGTTTTGCGAGTAGGTGCTTCCAAGGCCGTATGCGAATGCACCAAGTGATACGAGGGCACAATCACTGTACGTACCTTTGGAATAATTCCCATTGGCTACCCTGTAACCCATCTGAATCGGGAGCCGAGCGCTGAGCTTCCAGAAAACGAGCGGAAATTGAAAGGGCGGTGTCTCGTATTGTTACTGCCGCACTCCGTATTCATAGCAGGAAGCTCACAGCTTGACGCGGCAGAATGGCGGCCACTTAAATGCTCGGCCGCATTGACTGCCACATTACGCCAGCAGGAATAAATGATTATCTTGCGCAAACCGAGCATCAGGGTCGTCTGCCCATGAGTAAGCATTTCACGATCCTCCTCAGTTTCTCAATGGCTTCCAAAGTAACTTGCCACCTGATGACTTTGTTGTAATAGGATCGACACATCCACTCCCACGCGCCCATGAAGGTTTCCTTCGAAAGATGCACAAAACTTGCACTGCTCGATCCTAATCTTGGACTATAGAACTTCACCGGGACTCCTATCACATCCACCCGCATAACTTCGGCCCATTGACAATTATGCTATAACGTCGTGGCCTCCATCTCGCGAAGTCCAGCCGCCCCTCTGTCGGCGATCGATGATCCGAGGAATCGTCCGGCGTGAAAGAACTTCCTAGGTCCTGTGGCGCGCTATTCAATACGCATCGTTTCTAGTGGAACGCAGATGGCGAGCTATGGACCTGTGGTGCCCGTACTAGTGGGTTTTGAGAGGTCTGTTGAAACCCCCTTCCCTTATCGAACGGCTTATCTCCCCATCTCAGCTCACTGGCGCCTAATATGGAACATTGGACTGGCTAGTCACCTTGCTCCACCTCGTGACGTTGCTGCCCACCGGTACTTATGCAAGATGCGTGTTTAACTTCTCGTAGGATGCCTAGTGAGCGTTATGTAAATCGGGTAACTGTTGTCAGGACCCATTCTCTGCTGGTGTCGCAGGAACAAGGGGAGGCGATGTGGCGAGTTCTGAGGACATGACGACTAGCCTGGGTGAGAGAAGAAGGGAAGGGTCAATTCTCTCTCTGTCTACCGTGCTCGATGGACTCTTATATACAGTATGAGGTCAAAGCATGTCGAGTGCCAGGCACAAAGGATCCTAGGTAATGATGACGTCTGCGGCGATGTTCCTTACACTGTAAATTGTCGTGTCCAAATATAATGCTACAACAAATGATACCTTTCCGGCATTGGTGCGTTTACTCCAAGCTTGGATGAATCAACTCTATTTCAGTACTTGTCCAGGACGCCGTGTTGAGTATTATTTATCCGCTGATTTGGTATGCACACTGGTTAATATGACGGTCGTAAGAATAGAAGCAGAACGATCGACTCAATGTTCAAGGGATCAGAACATGCAGAAGGCGACATGATGTACATCATCGGGTGCCCCGCGGCCCGTGGGGTTAATCATGACTGGGAATCCATGATGCAACCACCAGCCACACAATCATTCCCATGCAACCTAGCGCCGCTGCCGGGCCTGATGGGATCTTGTTGATCCTGACCGTGGCCTCGTTGAGAAACAGTCCAATCTTCGATCCATCGGCGGAGAATGTTCGTTATACTAGAACAACTGAAAAAGTGAACTAAACCCGTTTGAAACGTTCAAAACAGGGACGGACTTTTATAGAGTGATGTGTCCACTGTCAGTGAGTATTTTGTCGGGCCCTTCAAACAGTTGGCTTTGGTTTCGATCCATCTGGCATGGTGAGAATCTTTCCGTAGTATGTGACAGACTAATCATGACGCAGGTTGGACGAAAACGTTAGCATGGCGCTTGCGATATTTGACGCCGCCAAAGGGAAGCTTAGCCAAGTTTTGTTTTCCAACAGTAAATCATGGTTTACTGGTACTCGGCAAGGGACTGGTGAGTCTTGGGGTTCTCTTTCATGAGTCCGAGACTCTGAGTCGGATCTGCAAATGGAAATGGTCGGCATTTAGACTCATGACCAGTCACGCCAATGAGACAAGCTATCGACAAATTGCCGCATAGACGGGCTGGTCACCAATCGTCGCCTTGAAACGAGTGACTGACCCCATGGCGGTGACTCGGACCCTTGCTCAGACTCGGTCAGATCCGTGCTCCAGTACCAAATTTGGTTCCATTGATCGCGGACTCGAAGTCATCGCCAGTGCATTAACCATACATGGAACTAGTGGTGACTCGGATAATCTTCCAGAAGCGCTGAAAAACATAACTTGACCCAACCGCAATAGCAATGCCCATGTACTCCGTATTCGCCATCGAACCACCCCCCTCCCCATCCCAGCTCGCTGCATACAAATCGCTCCGACTCGCCTCGCTGCAAATGGACCCACAAGCATTCGGGTCAAACTACGCACGCGAAGTGGCCTTCTCGGAAGAGGTCTGGCGAGAGCGGATTGAATCACCTTTTAAACGCACGATGGTCGCTTCCGTGTCGGATACCTCGCATGGTACTGAGCCAGGTGACGTCGACAAGAAGGGGCCGGGCGAGTGGATAGGAACGGCCACTATAGTGGGACCTTCAGGCCTGATACCCTCCACCCTGGCCCCATTCAAAGAGGCGGGTGTGGGTAGCAACTGGGAGATGTATGCCCTGTGTGGGATGTGGGTACATCCTGCGCATAGGGGCAAAGGTATTGGATCCCAACTGGTAAAGGCATGTTTAGAATGGGCGAGGACGAATGTCGATGTCAAATTCAAGAGCCCGATTGAGAATGGTGGAAATGTTGAGAAAGCGGTGGTATTGCTGGTGTGCGTCGACAACCTCGCTGGGCGTGCGTTGTATTCCAGAGTAGGATTTGCTGACCTGGAAGGGGTTCCAGCAAGCGAGGGAGAAAAGTGGATGTTGACCAGAGTGTAAGATGGTAAAATATGCCAAACAGTTTGCATACTGAGCCATACTAGTAGTCATTAATCATTGATTCATCGCCGGATCTTTCACTGAGAGTCGAGGGGCAGGTTTACGAACGGGCCAGGCATACTATTGATAAGGGAACAGTACGCTCTCTGAATTGACAAGGATAGTCAAGAATTCCGAGTCATACTCGAACAGACTCAAATCTGCCATGTCACCGGTTGAAAACGCACTTGCGCAGCAAGGTCCTGTCGGGAAGACCCAGCTACAATGCCAACAACGAAGACAAAACTGAGCAGCGCTGCAACATTCTAGGCCAAGTTTTTGGTTCTTCACTGGGACTAGAAGGGTTATGAAGCCTGGGCCTTCGGTCATCAATTTGTGTTCTCGCGTCATATGTGACTTTTAACGTACTGCTGTAAAGCGCCGACTTTTCCTCTTGCGGTAATTCAGGTGAATAGTAATGATCACCGCACGCGATGGCGTATCTGTGCTCTCAAGGTAGACAGGATTAATGAAACAGAAGGGCGTAACACACTAGCAATTTGGAATCACAGATCATCAGCTTCGTGGAAAACGCTGACTCGGTCCGAGTGGTGCAGGATTCAGAATGTGATGATTTCGGTAAAGGGCGAGTTCAAAACCATCTGGAGTCTGGACCAGTACCTGACACTTTCATCTCCGAGAATCCGCCACCACTTCGTAGTACTTTTCAACTTGAAAGAGCTTATCCACCGCTTTGGGGGCGTATTCGGTAGAATCGGAACACAAAAGGTCGAAAGTATACCAAAGAAGCTGTCGCTTCCGGTGTAGAGGGTCGCGTGAATAACACTGGCAGAATATCTCGACTCGTCGTGGCTTGCTGTTGGCCGGCCAAGCAGCTTGAACTTGATGTCGTCCGAGTCATCTCCACTCGTAGTGGCGCCTTCGCGATCAGCCCGTAAAATGTCCTGCACTTGCTAGATGGGGGTAGGTCCACGATTTCATCCTGACGGGTAATGGGCTCATCAGCACAATACACGAAGTCTGGATAGGTTGGACAAGATAATCTGGCCCGGACAAACTGGCAGACACTCAGGCTCGAGTGTACGCACGTCTCTCCAGACCCCTGGGACTGGGATTGAAATTCCCTGACCCCCTTGCACCGCTACTTAGGTTTGCCCACGCCGTGATCAACCCCCCACTTGGGAGCACCAACTATGACCAAGAAGTGATGATGTTGCGCTGTCTGCGACTCTGCGGATACGAAATTTACCCGCCCAATGTGCTTACACTGCTAGTTTGGGGCTAGGTCCCTGGAAACTACGCAGCACCCACATCATGGTCACATACTCGCGATCATGATGAACGCCAACTTGGTATCCACTGGAGGGGACTAGGGCATGGTCGTGGCTCCGTTAAGCCGTGCGAACTATTCCTACCCACTCGGCCGTTACTTTCTTGACTTGTTTCCCGAGTCCCTATTGACTCCCGATCTGCCCGCAGGTTTGCTTGGACCAACGTGAGCCGCAGTACACACACGGCTTACAGTATACAGCAAACCGGAACGGGAGCACGGTTTACGTCGCCATCGTTGTCGGGAGACAGATGGGAGACGTGCCAACTCTTCGAAATGTGTGACAGTCACTCGCGTTAGTAAGTATGATCCCCCACTGGCACGTGCGTGCTCATTGGGACCTTCATACGGTCGTCGACGTGGCGCAGCCAAGACAATTTCAACCAACCTCGCCATCTGAGGTTGGCCAAGACGAAGATGTGGCCTTCGTAATAAAGGAACCATGCTGGAAGATGCTATACGAATGGATCACATAAAAGGTTCGTAGTCAGCCAATGAGAGGGTTATTGTACTGCCATTCATTCGACTTCTCGACTGATGGTATCCTAACACACACCACTGCGGTTTTATACGAGGCAACCCTGGTTTTACACCTCATCTTACGCCGAATACCTTACCTGCACATTGCCGATCCGGATCAGGTCGGTTGCTGGCTCATGCAGTTTGTGAACTGCTATTGGCTGGTCTGTACAATGTTTGCACTCGTCTGTAGGATTCCAGGTAACCCCGCCATGGAACAACTTTTATGTACAATCATCGATGTCCTCCGTCATTTTCTTGGCAAGAGGGAAGCTCAGGACCACCTGAGTCGGTCTTTTCAACAGGGAAATAGGGAGCACATATTTGTCTCAAGGGTGGTCTCGTGACTGGCCAAGACCCAGCTGCCTACAATACTGCTGGTCCCTTGAGATCATAGATCATTCAACTCAGCATGTGATTTTTTTTTTCTTCGCTACCGTTTTGTGCTTATCCTAAGGCAGCTGCCATCATTGTCATGGTCCAGTTACTTGATTGGGTTATAAGAAGAATAAAGCAGCCTCGTGTTATCGCTGAGATTCTTGGAGGCATTCTCCTAGGTAATGTGGGCTCAGCTGATTGCAACCCCGTCCTGATCCTGCAATAACCGGAAGGCTCCCTGCCTTCGGGCGCATCCCTGGCTTACGAACCACATCTTTCCCCAAAACAGCCTTGCTTATCTATCTATCCCTCACCGCCAAAATTGGCCTCTTCCTTTTCCTTTGTCTCGTCGGTCTTGAAATGGTCCCGGGTGTCATTCGACGAAATGCCCGTTTGTCTGTTGCGGACTCGCAGGAGTGCTCCCATTCGGTATATCCATCGCAATACACCATTTCATTGACTCGCCCACCCGTTCCAACTATTATCTCACACTTTTCATTGGTGCCTCGTCCTCAATCACTACTTTCCCTTTTTTGTCCAATTCTCACCGCGCTCAAACTGCTAGAAACGACAGTCGGTTCTCATCGCACTATCCGCAGGCATTGCAAATGACGTAATTGGTTGGACCCTGCTCGCGTTAGCCGTCTCGTTCGTGAATGCGACATCCGATCTTACTGCCTTGTGGACCTTCCTGACATGTGTTGCATTATGGCATACACGTTGTTCCTCCTCTTCCCGACCAAACTGGCGCTGCCCTGGCTGGGATTGATCGATACTGGTATGTGTGCATCTCACCAGATACTAGTATTAACATGTATTCTTAGGAACCACATGAGGATTCGTCTTTCAAGTTGTGCTAAATTTTAGTGGAAAACTCACTGGGTACTTGCTTTCATCTAGAGTGCTTGGTTTCAGCTGGCGTGAAGCCATAGCTGTCGGTTCGCTCATAAGTTGCAAAGGATATGCTGCACTCTATTGAACTTGCATACTCGTCTAATCCTTCCTGTCACGTTGTTTGGTGGAACTTATCGTCCTCAACGTCAAGTTGTCCGCAGGAATCCTCACCCAACAAGTGTTCTCCAGGTTCGTTTTGGAAGCATTAATCCCCACGCCCATGACCCCCCTTGGTGATCCACTCATGTACCATACCTTTGTGCTTGGCTCTAGAATCACTCGCACGACGTCCGATAACGACTACAAAAGGGGGTCCGTCACCAAGGACCCCAAGGGCGGCGCCGAGGATGAAATACGGCGATGCCGACTATCCGTGGTACTCGGTGACTTCCAACATGTGCCAGGGATCATGGTATTAACAAAAATGGTGCGTCCCCTACCTCCAATGATCTGCCCTCTTATGTTCCGACCACAAAAAAGACCTCCATGAATGCACTCCGTCTTAGCGAGTTATCTGAACGAACGTTGTCGATGTCGGCGTCGATGTTCGGTGAACAGACCAACATGTCTACCTCTTCAACTTCTTCATCTGTCGCGGTACGCAACGAATAGGCGTATGTTATAACGGACCACGCTGAACGATACAGTTCACAGCTCGTCCTCCCTTGTTGGGTGCCACCTTCGTCAGGTTCAGCAGCGAAGACATTCGAGGCAAAACCGGAATCGAACCCAATCGACACCACTTTCGGCCTGTCATCCACGGACAACTCTACCTCGACGATGTACTTCGTTCGCGGCGTGTTGGACACGGCGGGACTGACGTGGCGTTATTTGTTGATTTAGCAGACAACTCGGGCGCAAATGGCCAACAGCACACCCCTGTCGTTCGTGGAACAGGAGCGACGAGAATAAAACATCCGCTAGCGTTCTTGACGACGTAGTCTCGTCCTCTCCAGCAC
>JBBPOD010000162.1:0-27540 GCA_038091255.1 Tylopilus intermedius | reverse complement strand
CCACGCGCAACGAGGAATGCAAGGGAGGTATGAGCCGCAGCGACTCGCGGACGATATTGTCCAGATAGTGGTGCTCGGAGATGATCGTGTACAAGGATTCGATTTCCTCAGGCGTCAGACGGGACAGCGGCGTTGACGGCACCATGTTGAGCAACTCGGTGCGAAGGCGCGTCTGGATTTCAGGGTGTCTGGCCAGCAGGAGCAACGTCCAAGTGAGAGCGAGGGAGGTGGTGTCAGAGCCAGCAAACATGAACGTGTTGATGGTATGAAGGATGTCTTCATCTGAAATCCGCTGGTCAGGGGGCAGGTCTGTCGCCAAGTTGGATTTCACTAGGAAAAAGTGTCAGATGGAGCTTCTCGGCAAAGCATTCGCCCAGCACCCACGCAAGAGACTGAGTAAATCTTTATCGGGGCATCCGGTGCCGTTTTTTTCGCCTTCCACAATCCTTGCTTTCTTCAACTGAATGAGTTTTCCAGCGACTCGGTTGATAACACCACGACAACGATTCACAAGCTTGACCCGCTCGTCCGGCTGTGTAGAAATGAATGTATCAAGCAACTCTCGCACTGCTCTACGCCTACTCACAAACAACACGTCGAGAATGGGGAAATATAGCCCGAGTACCATTCTGATGCCGGTGTTTTGATTAAGAAAGATCCCAAACATCTCCTTGTAAGCACAAAAGAGCTCGTCCGACTCGTTTTGGATGGCATCAAAGTGATAATCAAACCCTATCGAACCTGTTACCGCGCCGTGCGCACCGACCAGAAAAAAAAAACGCACCTGCCAGACCGATCACGTCAAACGTCGCGCGACTGATCCAACGACAGACATCGATTTCGACGTTCTCCCCGCTGGTAGGTGGCTCGTCGACGAGTTCGGACCACTTCTCGCACAGCTCGTTTGCTTTGCGAAACACGAGTGGGACGAGCTGTCTCAGGTTTTGAATGGAGAACGCGGGCGTCGCGACGCGCCGTTGGCGTCTGTGAACGTGGCCCTCGGCCGCGAGCATACCACAACCAATGAGACTCGTGATCAGCCTGCGAGACTGCCAGGGTTTCTCGTAGATGATGCTGTTCTTGAGCACATGGGATACGGAGACGGGATCCAGGGGAAGGAGGCGTTCGTCCCACTGACATGATCTGATGAGACGCATTTGAGACAATCTCGAGTCCACTCACAGGGCCAAGTCCTCGTATGCGTACGCTCCGACCGTATTTCTCGACATATTGAGCGTGGGTCTTGCGAGACCTGTGTGTACTATGGAGCAGAGATAAGTTTGAGGTGAAGGACGCTGGCGCGCAGATACGCACTCGAGCACAAAGGGCACGTGGTTCTCAAAGAGTGTCTGTACCGGTGGTCCGGCCAGTTTCCGGAGGGGGTTGCGCCGGGCGTGTGTAGCGACACGACGGTATACAGCCCAACCGAGAGCAAGGGCCAGCGTGGTACATAGTAAGCTAAACGTTGTCAGCGACATCGATGTTCTGGCTCACGGTTGCATCGTTTGAACCACATATACCGTTTTGGTCATGACGAAACAATAACGACGGTTCTCTCTTCAAGTTCTACTAGAAACCGGAGACAAAACTTGGAATCATCGGAAGTATTGAAGGCGGTGAAGGAAACTCGTCCAGATTGACCGCGCTAAAGTTTCCTCCCAGCATCGCCAGACCCAATTCTTGCTCGACATGATACTCCTTCCGAGTCAAACCACCTTCTGCCACATCCGACACGGAAGAGGATCGTGAAGGACCACATTCCAAACGCGCTGCCTCGTTGTCGCCCAGAGTCTTTAGGCTGAGAGACAGCAACACGCCCTTGTTCATCTGCATGCTCCTCGTCTGTGCACGTTTCAATTCGAATACCTCTTCCCCGAGACTCTCCCTATCGTGTTTAAGGCTCTCCAGCGACACCATCGACGACCTGCTCGATTCTCCCCCATCGGAGGTCATATCGGGAGCCGAGCTTCCCAACGACTTGGTGTCCTCGTCCCCCTCTTCCTTGCGTATGATTTCGAAATCATGCGAACCACGTCGCGCTGCTCCCGTCGACGATTCCTGAGACGTGTCACGCTTGAGGTCGCTCGTCGGCACCATCGATCCTGACTCGACCGATCGTCGGAGCGCAACGCCCAGCATGACCGCAAAATCACTATCCATGCTCTGAGAGTCTTCGCGCTCTTCCGGGATAGCAGCCAACACAGTCCGCGGTGGCGGTATGTACGGCGAGACCGGGGAGAACTCGGACCAGGTCGTCTGCGGAGCTGTCACCGGTGGTGGCGCATGCTGAGGTCGCCGTTCGATCTGCTCTGGACACGATCGGCGATGATACATGGCCCGTGACAACCTGCGGATGGGCCAGACGTCAGACAGCCGTCGTTGGCGCTCCCTCCTCAGGACGGGCGGTGGCCGCGTGAGCGGCGTCAACGTTTTCTCGTCGTACGAAAACCTTTCGTGCCGTGTCGGGGTGCGCTGGTGTGCCGAGATGGTCGCCCTCTTGGCGGGCTCGGATTTTGGGGGCCCAAAACCCCTCGAGGGCCGAAGAGCAGCCTTTTTCTCTGCGTTCCTGACTTGCCTCCGCAGCGATTCCCCTCCAATCATCAAACCTATCAGTCCTCCCAAGATGAGCACGATGACAACAACTGCCGCTACGATATTTCCAGGTACATCGACAAGCTGATTGGGTTGCTGAGGTTGGTTATTGCTGGTGGAGACTGCTGATGGCTCCGGGGCAAGCGCGACTGATTCGGATGGCGTAGGAGCAACTGGGAGCGGCAGACTTTCGAAAACAACTGATGGCGGTGACGTGGAGTCTGGGGCGCGTGCCTTGAGTCGTTCAGTACGCGAAGGCGCGGGGCGCCTCCGTGGATGACGGTGATGGTGAACGTGTCTGCCAGATGGGTGGTTCGGTGAATAGACAAGCACGGGTGACGGAGTAGGCGCCATTGTTGCACTGGACAAGGTCGTTTGTGGGCGATAGAGCACGCTGCGAATGTCATAAATACGCTGGCGGCTGGCAACTACAATGACCAGTCTTTGATGTCAGCCAAAAGTTCAGGATAGCGGCTGACAATGAGCTTATCTCAAGTTCATGGGCCTGTAGGTTCAACACCTCCCGTAAGCGTGATTATACTTGCAGAATATGCAGTCTTCGTTCGAGCTGAGCGATGAAACCCACATCCGTAACTTGAAACGTTGACACGCTTTGAAGGACATAAGTCATCCACAATCAGGATGGCAAGGTGTGGCTAAGCCTGTATGGGAGTTGCTTGATACGGTTAGGTGTGAAACATGGTGGCGGAGGGGAAGAGGGAGAAGACTCCCATCGAACAAGTCGGAACGGCAAAGTTGGTATATATTCAAACGTCCCCTTACCCCAGTTATACTTTGGAATACAAAGTTCAACATGCATTTTCAAAATAGCATTGGGGCGTAATCATCCACAAGTATATTAGATCAACATTCCCCTGAGATAACAGTCAGTGTTATAACAAGAACGTGGAACGGGGACACATACGCGATACCGGCAGTCTGTAGGGTTCTAGTGGGTGCATATATGAGGCAGGAACTCACGTAGAATCGAAAAAAGGCTCACGAAATAAATCCGCAAATCATAGCTGACGCAGCATACTTGGCAATGATCTTCGCTTGAGCCGGTGCTAGGGCGCTGAGTACACCAATCTGGATACCCAACGAAGCCAAGTTTGCGAAACCACACAGCGAGTACGACGCAATCGTGTACGCGCGCGGAGAGAGTGGGTTGGAGCTAGCCTGGATCGCTTGAAGTTCTGGACACGCTTCGTCAAAGATACGATCCTCTGGCTTAACGGGCTACGCACCAATATACGCTGCGAACTCGTTTTCGATCAATTTTGTGGCAAGTAGCTGAGAGACTCGGAGGATCTCAGGAGAGGGTACACCTGGCAAGACATTTTCATGACACAGGCAGCAGCGAATAGTCTGGGGGTTTACGGACCAAGGAAGAAGGTAACAGGATATCCGATATATCCCAGTATAAGTTGCAGGGTGAGTTGGTGAATCCCAAACCCGCGGCCAACCCAGGTCAGTACACCATTGATAACTGATATAAGGGACAAAATGATGAGCACATTGGTCCTATAATGCACTATATCAGCCATTGGAGCACCTTTTTTTGGGAGAAATCTCACAAAATTTGTCCGGCGACATTCAGTCCGAACAGACCACCCTTTGAAAACGCGTGGAGTGCGTTAACCGGAGCATCCTCAGGTTTCTCATCTCCACGGTCGATAACGACACGTCCGCGGGTTACAGGTTCATCCACTTCCGGCATACGTAATTTGCTGATAGCTATGGAAGCGGGAATACTCATGACAGAAGATGTCACAAGATTCTGAGCTGGGACACCAAGTGAGACATATGCGCTAAGGACTGCACCCGAGATGGTCGAAAATCCTATCCAATCTCTGTCAACGGCAACTCCCTGACCAGCTATTAGCACTCACCGGATGTCATAACGAGGTGAATCTCAGATCGTGTCATGACATTGACATATGGCTTAACCAAACAAGCCGACTCTCCCTGGCCAACCCAAGGTGAAGCAGAAGCGACGACGGCCTCAGCACCGGAGACATTCAACAGTTTGAAGAAGAACCACGCGCTTGATTGACTAGGTAAATACCTCGAGTAAAGCAAGAACGTACTCACAATCCTTTTATAATCCATTGCATTACTCCGAGCTTTAATACACTTTAATAAACACCAAGACGGGTAAAAGGCCAGGACCGCTCACATAATACAGCATTTGCACTGTTGCAATGAAGAATATAATGGCTGCGAGCTGTAACCCATTGGTGATGCGGAAAATGTACAGAAGCATTGTTGACGAACGGTATTGACGAAGAACCAGTTTTTGGAGATGGTTTGGGCATCGAAGAAGAATTGTGCACCAACGTAAGCTTGCGTCAGGAAGTCATACGCTAGGGTAGCGATGTAACGGAAGATTGAGTAGCCAGCGCCGGTTTTGAGAACGAACAGGGCAATGACCTGCTGGAGGAATAGCCCGACGATGACGGTCGGCCTATACATTCTCAGATGACGGAACAGACTAAAACCACATCACGTACCAAGATATGGCAGAACGGTTGGTGGAGGAGAGGTAGAAGCCACACTGGAAGACGAACAAACCCAACACAGAGATTGCCCTATGACCGTAATCATCACCCTATAGCGTCGATTAATATGTATGAGGAAGATTCATCAAACGAGTTTACGCACCGCAGCGAGCGGGAACCCGAAAGCGGATCCGAAGATGATGCCGAGGAGACATAACCAGCCGATGGTCAATCTCAAGTAGCGAGGAAGACGGTACCAAGGTTCCTGGATAAAGGGAACCCATACAGCTGCCACCGGTCTCGTAACCACTGAGTTTGGTATAAACCGAAATGCGATGACACTGGCAGCCGACTTCTGGTAAGCCTTGAAGTCTAGAACAGCGTCTAGCACCTACGTCAAGAAGAACCAAGCGAAGACGGTCTGTACGACCCTGGGGTATATTTTAGCATGGGTCGCGAATTCTGGGAACGCCACAAAAGCACTTGCCATCTACCGCGCGTCGCTTTCAACACCGTGGCAGAAATCCACCAACCAAGGATCAACGCGGCCAAGCCAATGAGAAAAACGACCCGTAGTTTCTTCTTGTCCAACCATGTGTCCAACCTTCGTCCCTTGGGTGCCTCGTCGGCTGGTTCTACAACTGCCTTTTCCGCGGCATCGGATGAACTTGATGTCGAGAGTTTCCTCTGAACCGCCTCGTTGCCGTCACTCGCCACAGGATGAACGTCGGTCATCTTTCTGCTCAGGGAGAAGGGGGGAGAAAGCGGTCATAGGACCGAATGATCCAACGGGGTTTTTAAGGTGGGGAAGTGTGCCTCGCCGGTCCATGAGGAGCTTGTCGCCAACTTTCGTTATCGCGTGGAATCCTTCAAGTTGTTTGATAACTACCTTCATTGACACTCGCTGATATTCAAATTCCCTCCGCTCGCCTGAGCCTTGTACACAGTTGCACCACATCTGGTTTGAAAAATTTGACTCTTTGTTGAACCAGCGTTGGACTGTGCAAGTTACAAGTTAGCCATTCCGGGACCCATGCCCGCCTTGCCGTGTATTATTAGTAGTCTGTCACGGGTTAGCCTATAGCGGAATTAGAATGATGGCTACGTGGATGACACGACGCAAATGATATGCAGCATACTTTTGGCAAGAGAGTCGGACTGCAGAGCAAGCCGGCGGCGTTATCCAGCACCCGATATCAGCCTGTGGCCCAGGACACTCGCATCAGTTTCATCCCCGTATATGGGGGCCAGGAACCGCAATTCTTGCTCTCTGTTCACAGTTCTCATGTCGTCAAGCGAATCGACAACGTTTCGCACTGTCTTCGGCAATGCCCTGTACATACACACGCACGATGCTTGAGTAGCTATATACTCGATTGAACCTCGCAAACCTAGGCTCGAGCAACTCGTCATTCCGTTCTCTTCATCATACCTTCAATGCCTTGATCGACTTGCCACTCGCAATCGCAAGCCACTCGCCGGGAGCCGTGGAGTGCCCGGTGTTCATCGTCATACCAGGAATCTGCGGGGACCACGCAACGTTCGTCACCTCGCTGCTTGCAGAATACGCCATGATTGGGTCGGTGATAACTCTCTTCTTGACATCCGGTCGGGGGGAGTTTAACCTTGAATTTGTAATGCGAGGTGAAGTTGCCGACTGTGTGTGACCTGCAAGGTCCCACAGTAGCACCTGACAATCATCGCCTATATAATATGTATGAGTTATTTCCAAAGATCGTCATTGAAAGATACTTACTGGCTGTGGCGAGGAGGGGCCGGTCTGTCGTACTCCACCCCATCGCATTTATTTGGCTTCGATGTCCTCTCAGCTCAATGACAGGCTGTCCTGGGCTCCGCATATCCAAAATCTGCACATCCGTCCCGTCCATATGGAAGGTGGACATATAATTCGAGTCGGCGGGGTTAAATGAGATGCGGAGCAAAGGCGAGGTTGGAAGGCGAGTGGATTGCGTCGGAGGGGGAGCTCCCTTTGGTGTAGGTGTCTCGTAGAGGATGGTGGAATGCTCCAAGCTCCGCAGATCGAAAGCACGGAGACTGCCATCAGCGCCGACTGAGACAAATATATCCGTAGATCCCGGAAGCCAGGCAACATCATAAACTTCTCGGTCGTGTGCGATAAGCTGAGTGATAGCTGTCGCTGTGTCGATATTCCAAACTGTACAGGTCGTATCAATAGACGACGTCACGACCAAGCTGGGTGCCTTTTCGTTCCAGGAAAAGCTTGTCAAGGGTGCGCCTGTGTTCTGGCTTTGCACCTTTGATTGCTAGAGACAGTTTAGCACAGATATAGAGGTTGTAACAGGGTAGACATACTCCAGATAAGGCTGTTTTCAGAGTCAAACGATGCCCACCTCCACTGGGCTGTCTCCCTACATATGCGGATGAGGCAGGCGGTGCGTCTCCAAAGTATTCCCAGACTCTCAGAGCGTCCCCTGTAGTGGCGAGCAACTCTGCAGATGGCGCCTTTCCTGACCAAGGAAACCCGCCTGCACTGGCAGGTTGCCATTGTAGGCTCGTGGCTGGGTATCCGTGGTTCGCCTCGACGAGGGTAACAAAGTCAGGGTAGTCGGTATAGTCGTCCTCTACAAGAACTCGCTCGTCCTGAAGCCCGACGATTGCGATCCGATTGCGATAGTCTTCTGTGAACGAGGCGATACCGAGACGAAATGCGGAGCGAGGACGGGACTGATGGCCTGGCGCTGTGGACTTGCACCAATCGATGGCATGGACAGGCCCTAGGCGGTGTCAGACCGGTGCCAACAAACGGTTGTGGGTCAACTTACAAGGTGCTTCGTACTGAAGCAGTGTGGTCTGGGTCATGGATGTACGTCTACATGTGGCTGTGAAGCTAACAAGCGTTTACACGCAAATCACATTTTCACACTTGTCACTCAGCATCACTCCAAACTATTCATCAAAATGCACGATTGCCCATGTAAAGCATCTTTTACATCACAGCGACTATGTACAGACAGCATGGTTAGAGGTGAGAGACCCAGTGTATAGCAGCGCAGTAGTAAAGTAGAACAAGCAGAGGCGGAATTGACATTTGCGGGGACTGGAGGGCGCGTCGAGTCGAAAGGTGTCGGCATGCCGAGGGAGACTGAGGGGAGTCGGAATGAGGTGTGGTAGGGGGATTTCGGTGACTGCATCGACGAGCGGTTTCGAATTTTCGGGTGCAAAATGTCCGTAGAGCATGAGTGACACAATCAGCAAATAAAAAGAAGATAAGAAAACGGTGGCGAAAGCCGGCTGAGTAGTTCTCGTGGTTTAGTCGGTATCGACCATGGATATCGCACCGCATTCTTCGCAGAAGCTCCACATTGTTCTTGAACCGTCGATGCCAGGGGAACATGCCACCCGAAGCTTAGGTATTTGGGAGCAGTGGGAACTGGTGAGACGAAGGGAGAAATACGCAAGCCAGGACGCTGTCAAATCACTACGGTGATGGAGCCACATAATCCACATACCCGTGGTGCGTCAGAGTACTGGCTGGCTGGATCAAGCCAACAACCTTGGGGGACGAGGTGGGGTCAAGAGAAGGCTGATGCGAACTGTATCTGGGGAAAAGAGCTGATGGGACAATGACGACGCACATCAAACAAGGACCTAGATGGGAGTCAAAACACTCACGGGAGTTGTAATCAATGGCGTCAGAATAGCCAGACGAGCTGCTTGCCGTGCTAGCGGTGGATACAAGACGAGTGTGGTGGTTCTCAAAGAAAAATTGCTCCGAATCAGACGAGGAAGAATCAGACATAGCAACGTCATTGTCGGCCTCATAGCCGGGAAACGGAACTAATTTCAGTTGCTTGACGGTCTGAAACATGGTGAATATATGCGCGGAGGGGGATATCGGAATGTATGCAGACCTGAGGGAAGTCCTCGGAGGGGTCATATTCGAGTTTGCGTTTCAAAGCCATGTCAAGGGAAGAAAGGAGGGCTGTATGGAGCGGACGGAGGTTGGGGAGGAAGATAACAGTCTTGAGAAAGGAGGGTGATCCAACTTACCGCTCTAACTTATACGCACCTCGATTTGTCCATGTTTGTACTCAGCCGCGGAAATTGGAATGCGATCGAAATTCAAAAATTCCGCCGCCGAGGCACCGGCGCCGCTGTGTATGGGACCGTTGACGTTATTCCCGGAACATTCCGATTGGTTGCCTCGCCCGCGCCCGGGTGGAAATTACGATAACCCTCCCGGGAAAGCGTGACAAGCAGTACGTGTGACGGGAAAATACCTGTCAACCTGTAACCGTGACTGGAGGTATTTTAGTTGTCACGCTAGCTTGCTGCCGTACCACCTGCCAGCCAACAAGCCATGCCTGACATACCACACCTGCCAGCCTTCGTGGATCCCCTACTCAACTATTTGGAGGAACATCTACCACCAGAGCTTTACTCGTTCCTCACCACATTTCTCTCGCACTCCCTCGCACTCCTCACCGCACTTATATCCCTCGTCTCCTCGTTTATCGCATCCAAACCTTGGGAGTGGGACGCACAAACCATCATACCACCTCTCATCAGCTTCCTCGCCGCCTATCTTGCGCTGGTCAGCTTGTACAGGACAACAAGCTGGTTGTTCAGAACCACCTTCTGGCTCGTCAAATGGGGAGTTATATTTGGCGTTCTGGCAGCAGGCGTAGGCTGGTACACGGGGAACCCTGACGTCAATGAGGGAGCGAGAGGTGTTTTGACAAACTTGGGCACAGTCCTTCTCGGCGCATTAAACGGCGACGGAGTTGAAGCTCGCAATCCTGGAGCAACGCCACGTACCCCCGAGCATCGCTCGAAACCATGGGAATCCTTCGACAATATCAATCAGTGGCGGTATCGCGAAAACAATCCGGCAGAAGCGCAGAACAACGATGCTCAGCGAATCATGTCGGAGATCGTGGCGGCGGCAAATCGTATTTTGACGGAAGGCGGATGGTGGAGTGTGGCTAAGAGTGTATTTACGCAAAATGATCCGCAGAGTGGAAAGGAAGGTCGTTCTACCAAACGCCAGGGGAATCGGTCTTCACATAGATAGTTGTCACTGTATCTTGACAATATTGACGACATAGGCAAAGAATGTATTGTCAAGCTATACGCGAGACTGTACATAATAGGACTTCGGATTTCATCTAAGCTTTTGCTCCCTCTACGGCTTCGGGGTGTGTGTAGCGATAACTTTGCAACGCGGGTGAGAACACTCTACGGTACTGTCAACTGAATTCCTTACTGAGCAATGCGGGCCAGCTGGCCGACTCCCGTGGCGCCCACGAAAAAGTTGACCTAGGAATGTTAGATATAAAAAGCTAGGGAACCCATGCAAAACGTACTGCGGCGAGACTGTAGTTGACCGGTATGATGACAAACGAATACCGCACCCAGATCAAACCCGTCGCTGCCAAAGCTGATGGGATGGACTTGAGTACATACCTCGCGGCTCGATTCATTCACAAACGCACCGACGTTTTGGGATACACTGAGCTTTTCCGCTGGTCGGTTCAGATCTTTCAGGCCGGCAGCGACCAGACACCACTTCATCACCGGGGCCCAAAAGAACACGGTCTTGGGACCTGTTTGCACCAGCAAAGTGCAGACATGATTTGAATCAACATGAAGGAAGAGATCTTGGGACACGAACCGGCTGGGTGGTTCATGAACGCAGAGAATCGGGAGGCTCCCGCGGATGCTGCTGCACCTGACATGTTATGCAGACGAGAGAAAGACGGTACGGAAACGATCGTGTGTGGGAGCAGTACAACTGCGAGTCGATTTATTACAAGCAAGCGACACGTGACCAGTGTGACACAGCTCCTTCAAAACGAGCCTCCGATCCATTTCTCCGCCAGACCCTCCCAGCAGCCCGTAAGGTGCATATGTCCCCCAGGACAAGTTACGAGAACTACAGCACCCCGCTCGTCGAGGGTACGAAGACCGATCCAATCCTCCGTGTACAAAGGCTGGAGCCTCATGGGCACGATCGTGTTCTCTTCCACGAGCTGGCCAAGGGGCGCCTGTTCTAGCAAACCATCGGGCATGTAACGCACTTTCTGCTCTGGCGGGGCCTCAGATCCAAACCATGCACTCTCCTTGGGGACCACCGTCTCATCTTCCTCGAAGAGGACAAGTATCAGGTTTTCTAGTGAAGTAAGATTTTCGGCATAAGACTGCTTTCTGGCGGATGGAGGAAGTGCTTCGTTGTTGATATCTGCGAGGAAATTTCCAGATGATGCATACAGCGACAGCTGTGCTGGATCTCTGAAGTATTGCGCCTGTTGGGGTCATGATGGGTGTCATATACGCAACAGGATGGAGCAATGTCGTCCAACCTGTACTAGATGCTGCTGCGCCCATTCGGTATATACTCCGGCCTTGGCAGCAAGACGAGCGGCCTGACATAGCAAGTCGAAGGGGCTGCATAATGGCAAGTCGGAGATGCCCATGTGTTGTGATCCGAAGGTAATTAGGTTGTGAACTGGTGGGGTATTGTTTCGCTCTACATATGCGCGCAGGAACTGGCCACCTTGAGAGAAACCGATGGCATCGAACCCCCTGCGAAGCTCCGGGATGGACGCAAGCTGCTCAGCGACAGTTGCGAGCTGTTCATTGACATTCCCATACTAAACGATGCGCTTGTCAACAAGGTTTCCTCATTGAACACAACACTCACGAATCCAGCGAGCTGATCTGCTTTGGAATCCTGGTCGACATAGACAGAGTGAACGAATATCCCGGGGTGCATCTTCCTCACTTGGTCTTGAAATTGGACCATGCCTTGTGATGCATAGGTATCACCAAGACCATGCCATACCACCATGGGCCGTACATTGTTGATTGTAGCAGGGTAGACGAAGCCAGTCAGCGCCAGACACACGCTGACCAGGGAGGCGAGCATGATAGTGAGCAGGATATGTGATTACATAATCCACCCTGTTTCGCATTTGCCCGATTGGCCGAGCGCTACTGCGGCCCTGGTTCGCAATGGGTGGTCTACAGATGCATATATCCCCATTCAACCCTCCTTTGCCTCGCTAAAAGCGATCACACAAATGTCAACATATCGCCGTGATGGAAGGTTTGCGCTCACGTTTGGCAATAATCCTGTTTCTTAGTGGAACTCGCAGGCTGTCGAAGCAGACCGCGCAGCGGACGCAGTAGCCAAGCCCTTGCAGGGTCAAGCTGCGTTCCACAAGCAAGTCAAACATGCACATGGTCACTTGTCCCTCTATGAAATGAAGGGTAGTCGAAAGGCTTCTCGCAATGGACGAACCTGACCAGCATATGAAGACTCATCTGTGAGTCAGGTCTGCTCGAATGAAATAACTGCGAGCCCTAAGTACTATGTAGACATCCAACCCGAGAGAAAAGAGCGACGATTAGAAAGTGTTCGTGTGGTATCATAGTTCTCCCGCAACCCGCTTCTCAATGATGTCGGCGACGATGGGTCCGTAAACGGGTATTTTTTCGCCCTGAAATCCCGCCGGATAGGCAACCTTGGGCGTGTTCCCAGAAAAGTAGCTAAAAAGGATCCCTCAGTGTCGTCCGACCTTCTGAACAGAACGCACTCACGTATCATTCCAAATGCCGAAATGCTTCATCCCCAACGCGCGTGTCGTCCATTCGTAATCGTGAGCAAAGCCTCCTGGGTAAAACATCTCAATTACAGCCGACGCCTTGGTGCATGGCATCAAAATGAGGTGCGATAAGCCATTGCCATGGACCCCAAGTAGGATCTACGCAGCCGTATCAGCTGCAGGACTGAAGGTGTGAAAAGACGGAAATGAACTCACCGTCGTACGTGCGACAAGCTGAACCTGATCATCTTTCGTCATATTCTCGGCCTTCACCACGTTCAGCTCCCACTCTTTGCCTCCGTTCGGAATGTCGGCGTTCTTCCTTTGTACAAGGGCCTCGATCTCCCCAACCAGAACCTCGTGATCTTCAGGGATCAAGTGACGACGGGAAGATTGACGGGAGATATAGGTGATGACAATCTTTTCGGTCTCTTCAAAGTCAGGCGGTGTTGATGCCAGTATATCGGCATCCAGCCCATGGTTCTCGATAGAGACCCCTTCACCATTCATTTTTACGCCCGCGAATCGCCAAACAGCATATTTGATCGTCCTCCACCACGAACCATTTTTGTCCAGCTTCTCGCGCGCTATCAGAGCATCGACCGCTTCACTGGCGACACGCTGATTCTTGGTGCCGCACAATGTACCCCTGAAAGCCGCCGAGCGATCAGCGAGCAAAAGGTAAGGGAAATGCCAAGCACGGTCGATGCTCGAGTTTGCACCGACAGACGTCGCGAGCACGCGATCATGCCAGTCGAGGTCCACTTCTACCGTCAGCGATGGAAAGGCAGCACGCAGGAAGTAGCCATTGAATCCTGGACGGTCGCGCCATCCATCAATTGACGAGTGTGGGAAGATAGCACGATGGATCGGAGGAGGTGACGCAGGAGACACTGCACCTCTCCAAAATGACCACGTTCCGAGTAGAAGTTCGGCGCAAAAATGATAGTAGTGGTTTAAAACTGAATTGACCGTTAGCTTGATTCGAAAATCGGCCAAAGTACAAACGCACACTGCGGGGGGTCATTGAACAGGAGCTAGTTATCAGGTGTGTTTAGTGAGCAATATCATATATGTAATTATGACCCACTGTGTTGCCTTCGACTGACCAAACTTTACGAGTGGAAGGATGGTCTCCCCATCGCTGAAGTGCCTCCCCAGGACTCACAATATCCATGTCCTGTGGAGTAGGTTCGCGGGATGCAATATTCTCCGGGGTATTGAGGGCGGGGAGACCCGTCGACGTCATGTATCTAATGTCAGGGAACGAAGATGGTGAAGAAGTAAGGATCAGGAGGGTTCCATTTGCCATGTAAACGTCACGGAACAATGTCCACCCCGGAACATGGTCCACTATGGTGGTTTCAGGCAGCGATGGCAGCGTCGAAAAATCCACATTTTCGCGCGTGATATCCTGAGCACCCGATTCGCCAGCGGACCCCGGTTGGATGGAGGCAAGTAATCCACTGATGTCTTCCCCATTTTGTGGTGTATGTTCATTAGTGACAGGTTGGGTCTTGGCCTGCGAGTGAAATGCAGTAGTTACGGCGACGGTTTTCGTCGTCCACGGTGCCAAAGTTGTGAAAAAATGTGTCGTGAGGGCGCCAACGAGAATGAGAATCGCATCGCGTCGTGATAGTGAACGAATGAGTGGAGGCATGGGACCAAGTGAGGGGACGCAAAAAAGTACTCACGCGTGCGGGAGCTGCGTCTGCGACACGGAGTTACATAACTTTGTACGTATCTTTGGCCCCAAGACAAGCAAAGAGTCCCCATCCTATCTCCGAAAGCAGTTTCTAGTCCCAGGCATCGTCACACCGTAACTTGAAGAAGGAAGAGATTCGGCGAAGTTAGATGTTCAAACTGGCGAGTTGCATGGCCACCACTTTGACGTTATGCCAATGAATTGTAGTTCACTGATAGTTTTGTTTGACACGGAGTTCCGGCCGAGAACGTGTTCATGGAGATAGCGAGTTCAAGCTGGTATATGGAAGCCGTGAGGTCACGGGTCGGAGCTGTCCGGTAAGCTCATGCACTGCACGGGGCTCCGCAGTTCTACATTCACAGATACATAGTAACTCTTCGAGTCATCTGGTTTGCCACAAGCCTTTGGTGCTGATCTGCTTTACTCAGTCGACATAGGCCCTGAACACCGTCAATTGTTCCACAGCTTGGAAGGAGACGGGGACGTTGGCCCCGACAAAAACAACACTTCCCGTTTTGAGCTCCAAGGATTTGCCTTCGTTGTCCCATTTAATGAAACCCGCCCCCTCGGTAGCGATGACGATCGATGGTCCATTGATTACGCGTTGGGACTCCGAACCTCCCTGTGCCAGGTTCAACGCAAGGACTGTGAAGTCTTGGACGGGAGGATCGTAAGTCACGGTGGCAGAATCTGGAACCGTGGACGGCTGAACCATATGGTTGGACCAAGGAGCCGCTTTGTAGGTCAGGCCAACGAGGAGATTAGGGATGTCTTTTGGCTTCGGAGTGAGTCCTGCTCGAATGACATTATCGGAGTTGGCCATGCACTCCATGATATCTGATCATCCTTAGTGAACGTTGACGACTGCAGGATTCACAAGTAAACCCTACCTCCGGAAATATAGGCATGTGGTTCTCCCGCGCCGAGAAAGATTGCTTGTCCAGCCTCCAGCTTGACGTAGTTCAGCATGAAGGGGCAAAACACTCCAACGTCTCCGGGGTATTGTTCATTCAATCGGAGAACAAGGCCCTTGACGTCACTTTGTTCGTTTTCGGTGTTGTAACGCGCCGTCAGTCGCGAAAGCTGAACCTCGACCGCAGTAGGGTCAGCTTGCATAAGGGCCGAGAACAAGGTCTGTAGTTCTCGCTCGGCTGGTCCCTCTACTGAGAGAAAGCGGTCTGCGACTTGTTCTGAAACTAGAGCGCGAAGCTCTGGCACGTTTCTGAGGTGTATTTTGATGTCTGAAATGGGCAAAAACCCGCACAGGCCCCTGAAATCCGTCAACGCGATCGCCATTTCGGGCTTGTGGTTGTCATCTGGAATCGAATGAGACCAGACAATTGCAAGAGCAAGCACCTCGCCTGTATAAACCGTCGGTTGTTTCGCATGCAGTTGTTCTGCGGTCTTCTTGTCAGGGTGTGTTTGAATACTTAATGCCTTGTTGATTGAGAGGACCTTGAACAAGAAGGGGAGATTCCCTCTGGAGGCAGGGAATCTGTTGGAGACGTTGCTTCCAATGAGGTGGGGGTTTGCAGCCAAGACTTGTGGGAGATTCGAGCTGGAGCCAACCACCCCTGAAGGTGACTTGACGTGTGTGCCCATCCACAGCTAGACCAAGTCGTCAGTAATCGGCATGCGATGACTACGAATGACGTGCCTCTGCATAAGGAACCGCGTTGTTGAGTACGAAACCGGGCACATCTGCGCCTGCAGCAAGCTGGGCGACTTTAGATTGACTGCCGATCTTTCCCCAGTCATATTTCTGCAGCGTTGGTACGATACGGAAAACAGGGTCAGTTGTGCTGCTCATGGTGATTTACTGGTGATAGACAACTGATGGGCCGGGATCGATCAGTATCTTGCCGAGGTCCAGTGACACTCCGCGTGTACTACTGATGACGTACACTGCCGCGAGTCCGGATCCTTTCATACCTGTGCAGCCATAGGATCTCATACTAGGGTTCGTATTATTGATCGTGTCGAGCCCTGCAACACGTCACTGAACTGGAAACGATACGCTGCTGTCATTACGTGGCGAGACGGGACTGGGTTTGCCTTGCTAGTGCCTGGTACTAGTATTAACAAATGCAATCAGAGCCCTACCACTGGCACTGCCAGCCAGCGCGGCGATCGTCGTTTCCCCGCTGGGTGGAGTGGATATCACCTTACAAATGATCCCTCTTACCTGTTCTTGACTTTGGTTCGAGCCTCGATGGATCAGATAACCCTCGATATGAACTGATCTTTCCACATCTAGGCAAATCTGGGCACACCTCCGGAACTTGGCTGGCAGTTCTTGTTACCAATGGCAGCGTCTGGGCGCAAAGAAGCGGAATTCGCATCGATCTCGCGGTACGTGCCGTGACACCACCCGGGCCCCCGCTTACAATTGAACGCTTGGCAGAATGCACGCATCGCCTTCGTTCATTGGTATATAAACCCCATGCTCCACCGCTTGATCTCTCATCAATCCCTCCTCTACTCACACTCATACGATGGCTCCACTTTGGCAACCCGGTGAACAGTACAACTATGGCGACGTCGTCGAATTCGAAGGTAGGGCGGTCCTCTGGCTCGAGCGATCACTGATCGCCGTCATCTAGGGGTCGAGTACAAGATCATTCAGCCCCACCGCTCCCAGGTGAGTCTACTGATCTGCAGTGATCTTGCCTTCACTGACACGAGCCAGGGCGATTGGACTCCCCCGGTGACTCCCGCCCTCTGGGGCCGCCTCCAGGGCGGATCATATCGCCGCGAGGAGAAGTGGGGCGGAGATGGCAACCCTACTCCTGGTTACCAGCAGAAACAGCAGCAGTACACAACTGATCAGCAGTCGTACGATGCTCCTCCAGAGCAGCCTGCGGAAGAGCCCAAGAAGGGCTGGTTCGAGGAGCACAAGACGGAGCTCGAGGTACTCTCCAGATCTGTCTTTTTCTGTCGGTAAGCTAATCTCTGGTAGATCGGTGGAGGTCTCCTTGCTGGTGCTGCGGCGATCGGCGCAGGCGTGTGGGCCTACAAACACCATCAGCACAACGTGGAGGAGGTAGATATTTGGTCCATTTTGGGCTGCCCTTGGGAACTTATCACGTCACAGAAACAAGCGCACGAATGGGCTTCTGCGCATTGGCGCGAGGAGTCGGTGGCCCGTACCAGGCAATGGAAGGCAGGAAAATGGAACGCGCCAGTCGCCTGGATTTGGAACGAGGGAACGTCCATTCCCCGCGACGCCATCCAAGGTGGAGAAGAAAATGGAGAAGTCATTTTCATCTGTCGTACTTACCACGAGGTCCGTACACGTTGTCCTGCCGTCGACTGAGCTGCTCATGTTCAAACTGTTCTGGTGTCCAGGGGGGACTCAGTGAGTCTCAGTATGATTGAAGTTGAAAAGAAACTCATCTGACGCGTGCCTTCACCAGTGGTCGGAAAAGCTTCCAGCATGTTCAAGAAAGGAGGAGTGATTGGATTCAAGAAGGACGAGATCCATGTAGGTGTTCCTAGTACATAATGCGCATTATCATGAAAACCGTCTTGCAGATCGACGCCTACGAGATTCTCGTTGGTGACTCCCGTGCTGTCAAATGGGTGCCTTGCGCTGGTCAGATCAACGTCAATCGCCTCGGTGCTCGTCCCGTTGAAGGTGGGAAAGAGCCAGATGGCAGCCCGATCTACATCGCCCAGGCTCCCTACCACGGCGGTGTGCACCCAGGCAAGGCTTGTGAAGTCTATGGTGATGGTTGTTTCATTGCTCACAGCAAAACCGAGAAGAAAGTGAAGGTGAGAGTTCAATTCATCACTGTTACGATGTGTTCAAGTTTCTCATTGGTGTATTTTTGGCAGGAATACGCCGTGTTATGCTATGCGTGAAATGTCGGAGAGAGCGAGGTTACATTCGTAACGTTCACTGTAACCATATATTGAGGGAGAATACAACGAGTAAGCACCTGTATTGCATATAAGATCAGCTATGGCTGTGAATCAACAAGTCCAATGTATCCATGCCAGTCCGAACTTCAAGTACAACAAGTGTTGTTACATACATAGGTAATGCACAGCATTAAGTCTAGCGAGGAACTAGAAGTGTGGACGTATGTTATCCAACGAACCGAGTGTAATGGCCGACCAATATCGAGCCGTTCTAGAGATAGTTGGGAGGTTAATGGAAGAAGCTGGCACCGAGTCGTGAGCACTGGTTTCTTTCCGGCGTGACAGGATAAATTGCGCGATCGCAAACGTAATCGTACTTGCGACACACAGACCCTGCGGCGCAACAGATCAGACGTGAAGGGGTGACAGGCGTTCCCGATGACAGGCTCACCCCACAAAGCACGGCGGGTCGCCACCAAACGTAATTTGATCCCAAAAGTGCACCCGCCAATGGTGTACCTATCAAGCTTCCGAGCCCTACGAAATCGCACGTGAGAAAGGAAATGAAAGAGCACTTTCGATGCGCACCTCCCATAAAGAGCGAAATGCCCATACGTGCCCTATAAGAAGTGAGGCAGCCGATACACTGCTAGGGTGATGTAAAGACGTACCCGAGCTGGGACAAGTCCCGGGTGAGGTAAGTGATCAGGGGAGCACAAAGGGCAATATCTGGATTCACTTGTGATTCACAGTGCAAGAACGAAGCAAAGAGCGTGTTACTGACAAATACCGGAGGTAAAACCGATGAGGAACCCTATGCTTGCGGCGCCTGCGCGGGTGGAGAGGGCTATCATGGTGAAGATGACGATGCCGGAGGCCAAAGTTGATCCGATGACCGTGATCGAGATGCCGCAGTAGGCGGCGATCAAACCTGCGATGATGCGACCGAAAAAGTTGCCTGCATTGAGGATCACGTTCTGAAATTCGGTGTCAATAAAGTGCATTCATAACCGAAAGTGAGCGGACCGTGTAGAAAGAGAACTCTTCACCCAGTCCATGCATGGACGAGTCAAGTTGGATGTAGAACAAGGGAAAAAATGCTCCGGCGCCAAATAGAAATACTCTGGAAAGGAATGAGGGACATGATAATTAACGAGACCGTGTTGGTGTGTCATACCCGGCAGTGGCAAAAATGTACGGATAATCGGTGGAAGAGGTCCTGAGCAGCTGCAAATAGCCCATATGTGTCTTTGGAAAAAGAGGCCTAGGACGCATAAGCGCGCAACCCATCAACACAAACACGACATTTGTTGCGGCGGCGATGCGGATACTGTTGGCAAAGCCGAGATTGCTATTGAGAAGGTTATTCAACAAAATGGTGTATCCGGCGGCGCCTATCGGTGCCCCGCCAGCGACTAGGGACATGACGATGGCACGCTTCTTCTCAAAGTGTTGAGACAGTACTGCTAGTGAGGGTACGTAGCTCATGCTTGTAGCTAGTCCGAAGCCTAATCCATGGCATAGAAAAATCTGATGGTCGCGTTATTCAAAGGATTTCTAGGATGGGCATTGATACCTACCTGATAAAAGTGGTTCTGTTGTGCGAGAGAGAGCAAGAAGAGACATATGACTTGTAGACCGCAACCGCCGATGACCAACCAGTGGCTGGTAAACGTGTAGGCATGTCATCGAAAGGATGGGAGAACGTAGACCTACAAATATCCCCTGTCATAAAGGGGACCAAAAAAGAGACCTCCAGACAAGATCATGAAAGAGTTCGTGCTCCCTATCCAACTAGAAAACGAGGCTGTCAGAGGACCGTGACCGTGTAGTACAAGAGCACGCATACGAGATGGCGGATGAAGATACATTGGTTAAATAACGCTGGGAATAATAGTCTGACAGGAAGTGAGTGACTATGTGACATGGTGGGAGCGAAAAAGAGACCTTGAAACACGCAGAACGCGTTTACGAATCTTGAAGAAGTGAGTGAGCATGACCTCGATGAGAGACATGGTGCCATACCCAAAACCGGCGATCTGGATCAAGAAACTTTTATGAACGGGTCAGTTGGAGCGAAGGGCGGGTCGGGGAGAGATACTTGCGCGCCACATGCTGTAGACCATGCGGTGAGACCGCCGTCCGGGATGAGGAGGTCGGAATGGATGTTATTTACGATTACGGAGCATTCTTTTTCGTTGGGTGTGTTCATAGTGAGAGGGAGTTAATGGGGGAGGGCATTGGCGAGGCAGCATGATGTTTTTCTTAAGTAGAGCATAGGCTACAGCAGGTGCTTCGGTTAGTGTGACTAGTACGAGTGATGACTGACCGGATCGGGAAATAACAAACTGTTGATTGACCTCGAGGAAGTGGCGAGGCAGAGTGGCTCGGATGGACACTCCCACTCTCCTCAGACCCCGTCTCAGGCTGTCCAGGCGCAATCCAAGCCAAGACGACGCGACCCCGCAGCCACAACCCCGCGCTGTCTTCCACGACGACAACGGCGACGACGACGATTCAGAGTACCCCACACCGCGCGTTTATCCCAAGCACATTCCCGACACCACACCGCTCTCTCTCCCGCCACTCCCCGCAGAGACCCCCGCTGCTCGTCTCCGCGCCCTTCTTGCACGCGAACCACGCTCGCAGAGAGCCACCACCCCTCCCTCCGATGCAGACTCGGCCGCCGAGCCGCCGCGTTTCGGCTCAAGCACATCCAGCGTCGCTCGCGACAGCTTGAGGGATATCTTTTCTCGCGCACTCAGGGAGCCAGGGGACACCCCAGAAAAGGGTCGTCTGCGTAGAAATAGCTTCGATGGCAGTTCGATGGAAATCACCCCCGTGGTCGACAGGGACAGAGGTCAACGCAGGAAAGCCGCACGGAGAAGCCTGAGTGACGAGGAAGCAGAGAAGCCGAGTACGTGGCCATCTCATGCAGCACTAACGCTCTCGCAACTTCGCACACCAGAATCTGACAGACGAGCTGACCCTTCGTTTCGGCTGTCAACGGCTTTCCCGTTTGACGCCCTACGTGCCCGACTCGTATCTTCTCGATCACAACTTGTGGATCAGAACCCTCCGGACGCTTTATACGATCGTACGTTGTCGAGTGTTCTCTCTTCATGTGCCTTTTCCATTCATGCAACCTAGACTCACTCCCAGCATCTGCGAGCACATCTAATTCCCGATATCAGCCCCCGGCATCTACCTCGACGAGCGAACATCTACAGGCCAGTTCCCTTACCCCGCACCCATCGTTCCATATGTCTTCCCAGATGGCATTTCAGTCCAGTATGTCCTTCCCGAAGAATACTTGCTTCGTTGTATTGATCCGCAGTTAGATCTTTTAGAACAAGATTCGGAAATGCAACGAGCAATGGGCAACGTTGTCAATTCTGAAAGCGAAGGTATGATTGCTACTTCGTCTTCACTTTTTGGACCCTGAGGTATGTACACGTTGCAGCCTCGACATCGGCTCCAGAGGTCGCACAACCCCCCGCAATACCATCCAGCTCGCGCCCATCTTCTTCACTCAGAAGGAACAAGAATAGTTCGACGCCAGAGTCCAGACGCTCCAGCTACGAGCTCCATTGTACGTTACCTGATCAAATAATTCATCCTCCCGCTGATTGCTCGGGCTGATTGACAGCTTCCACTTCTTCCGTCAACGGAGCCACTGGTGAGCAAGCTAGTCATGTACATTGCATCGTCGTGCACTCACGTTCTCAAAGCCCATCATTCCCAGAAGGAGGAACGCGAACGAGAGTGGAATCGTCCGAGACTTTCCAGCACTCCGGACATAAATCGCAGACACTCACACGATTACCATCGTCTTTCTCAGGAATTCCGCTCGCCATCACATACAAAATCGTTTTCTCATGGATCCGTCGTGCCTCAGGGCAGTGCCGTTAAGCCTGCTCATAGACAGCTAGAAAGACGAGGCAGCATTGCGTCCCTCCGAAGCTTTGATGATGAATACAGCTCCCAGCCCAGCTCGATCGGATCTCAGGCGGACTGTCAGTATATCCTTGCCTCATGCTTCATTGTACCTTAAATCTCACCAGATCGGGATCGAATCTCGGAGCTCGAGCGTGACAGGAACCACGAAAGAGAAAGGGATTGGAACAAACGACATCCACCATCTCGGCCGTCCTCGAGCCTCAGCACCAGCTCGAATCACTCGTTTTCGCACTCACACTCTCATCTACCTCGATCTCCTTCTGAGACACCCTATCTTGCGCCAACTCATGCATCTCTTCAGCGAAGGTCCTCCATTGCATCCCTCCGCTCAGATTCCCCTGCCTCTGTGGCCAGCAGTCGTGATTCATTGAAAGAGCAGGAGGAGGAAGTGAAAAATGAAATAGTACAAGAGCGGGAACGCAACTGGAATTCACCTCGCCCCCATTGGTCAACTTCCAAAACTCCCTCTCCAGCTCACCTTAAATTTCGGCAAAAGGATAACAATTCCCTTCGTGCGTCTTCCAGTCTACCTCATCTGAGAGGCTCCAATGGGCACGGAGACGCTTCCCGGACGTCACCCAGGGTACAAAGTGCATTAGCGAAACACGTGGAATCCGTTCCGTCTCCTGCCATACAACCCAAATCGGGTGATCGCTCAGATTCGGGCTTGGAGAAAGGTGCTGTTGGTATATCTCCGTCCGCGCAAAAGGCGCCAGGCGCCGCCGCCAAGTTTGGCTGGAACTTCGCCCGTAGTCCCCTCCCTCCCCTTGAACTCGATGATTCTACAGGTCATCGCAGAAATGCTTCTTCACCCATCTCCGCCCCGCGGCCATCAGGTACACCGGAAGCCATCACGGCCGGCCAGATACCCATAGGTTCGAGGATGAAGAGCTTCACGAGCATCAGTCACGTGGCTAGCGATATGAGTTTCACAAACATCGTTGGCGACGAGTCGTCCTTTCAGCGAGAGCATGACAACAAGCAGGGTGACACCATGCAAGTTGATATTCGCCGGGAAGCCCAAAGTGTATGGAGTCAAGAAGACGCAGTACCAGGTATGGCATCATTTACGCGTACGCGTCGTTCGGTTATAACGGTATCGCAGGCAGTGATGAAGAGTCCGTGGCTGATATTCCTCAGGAGTCTACCACACCAAAAAGCCGGCCTCCAATTCCCATACCAGAAGAGATCGAGACAGACGCAGAGACGGAACCCTTAACAACACCTTCCCCCCAGGGTTCACCTCAGTTAGGGGCATCGGATCCAATTCCCAACGAACCGTCCTATCAGAAAGTGGACGATCCGCCGCGCTCCCAAAGTCATAGTCCCTCGCTTGAAGACCCAGTTGCCAGTGCGACCCCTCCCGGAACTCCCCCCTCCACTACCCCAGAGCCACAAGCACCCGCTTCCCCTTCATTCTTCATTCTCACCCCTCCACGCCAAACGTCATTTGGTAGCTCCATCTTAGACTTTCGGACGCCCTCTCCCCCACACGACCTCCCAGATCTCCCCGGTCCTCCGTTATCGTCCGATGACGATGCGCTGGGGGGCACGCCTATCAAAGACCGACGCGCCGATGGCACGTTTACTAAGACACCTAAACCACCTGGTGCTTGGGCTGCGACCCCGGTGCCACCCAAGTTTGGCCCTCGACCATCTTCTCCCACAGACATCTTCCCATTAGACTCCACACCTCCAGCATCCACCTCGACTCCGCTGCCCCGCGCTACCTCCTTACCGCCGACATGTACCGACAGTGCGACCGACAATTCAGGTGAAGACGAACTTCTTACCCCGGTAGTAACGTTGTCGCGAGCCCGATCACTCCCCTTGCGTACGCCTGCGCCACCTGGTGCTTGGGTGGCAACTCCCGGCCAGTCCACGTTGCTAGGTAATGGCGCGGATCAGTCGCAGTTTGGCTCAATTGGCAGGAGAAAAGGCCTGCTAAAAGTTCGCTTTGATGTGACTGAATCAGAGACTTCTGCTACAGAAGGCCGCCCGAGTTCACCCATATCTGCGATAAGACTGTCTAATCCTCAGTTGCCATTACCGCTACCGAACTTGTACGCGACCGCCCACGGAACCGACGATAGTACCGAAGCTGTTGCGAGTCCGCTACCGGCCACTGTACCCAGACCTGCTACCCCAGAACGGCCCACGACACCGACCTCTCGCGAAAACGGTCCATCCCCCCGCTCACTTCGGAAATCCCCGTCCGTTCGCCTAGTGGATGCTTATGGGCGAGAAAGAGTTGACGAAGAACGGACCACGGGTGTTCTCCCAAATGGCCATGCAGACCCAGACAGAAAGAGAGCCCCATCACCATCACCTTCCCGTCGTAGTCTGCTACGTATTGTTGATGCTATGGGGAGGGAAGTTGATGATACCGTGGAGATCCCTGGTACATCTGAAAGTAGAGCAAAAAAGTTGTTTGAAGCAGAACTTTCCGCTGCTTCGGATGATGCTCCCATTGGACATGCTGAAGCACTGGCCCGTATGAGGAAGACGCTCAGGCACCTGGCTGAGAGCCTGAGTGACACCGAGAGGTTGGCTATTTCCTATCTTTCAAGAAAGCGGTGAATGAACTACTTGATCGATCGCCAGGTCCGAAGATCTCGATCTCAATTCCAGTCATCTCGAGCAGCTGGAGGAAGTTTCGAGGGCAGCTCGGCTCGCTCGGAACCAGCTTGCCCATAATCTCCGTCTAGAGACAGCAAAAGAGCAAGATTTGCCTCGTGGTGGCAAATCCCCTGCGCTCCTGGTATGCACCCCTAAGATTTGCATTCCTCTGATATTCATAGTGTACACAGTTGGTATCAACCAAGAAACCGTGGAGCACTACTGTCATATGCTGTGGTGTCATCATTCAATTGCTTCTTTTCGTAGTTATGTGGAGGTACGACCATACGTTAGCATACTTGCATGCCGATCTGAGCCCTGTTCTAGATATGCTCATGCGGAGGCCCATCGCCTCTTCTATACGACCTATTATGATCCTTTATACCCGGAATTCACACCAATGCAAGGGAATTCGTGTTTCAGTGGCACGCTCTCCACGTCACGATCATGGACAATGCTTGATTCATACGAGACCATTCGACGAGAAGGGTGGTGGGCGATCCAAAAAGAAATCTTACGCGCGATGAGACATGCTGGAGATCGGGCTTGGGAGCTGTGGGGGGAGAGCGTGTATTTCGAAAAGCCGACTTGATTCGCTGAAAATTACTCACGTTTTACTTATTGGTCCTATTTCCGAGTATGATAGGTTTTCATAGCATGGATATACTGCTCATGTACATTATCTTGGCTAACTACGGAACATGCTTTTCATGCCATTCAGGTGAGGCTACTCGTTGTATCGGGGTACTACCACTGGCTCCGGTTGCAATTAAAGAACGCATTAGGAAGGTCGCTGCAGTCTACTTCAAACTTTGTTCATGCCGCCCATGTGAGTGAACACCTTCAATGGACCCTGCTGCGCGTACACTGACGTTCGTCATATCTCACTGGCAGACGAGACAAGTTCACTATCCATTCAAAAGCAGTCGTTTGTCAAGATGTCGATCTCAAAGGCGACATTACCATCGGACCAAGCTCGGTCATCCACCCCAAAGCGACCATCTTTGCCCTCGGCGGACCCATCGTGATCGGCTCGTGCTGCATCATCGAGGAGGCGGTCATCATCGTCAACCGGCGCAAAGAGGTGATGCGCATCGGGGACAACAACCTGTTCGAGATTGGCTGTCGTGCGTTCGTGTTTCCCCTCGGCGCGTGTGTCTTGGGCTGAATGAAAAGCCACGGTGGCGGTTTCAGGCGTCGAGTCGCCTTCCATAGGCAACAACAATGCCATCTCGACGCGCGCGCGCGTGCATCACACCGTGCGGATATCCAACTACTGCGTCGTCGGTGCGGGCTGTCTGGTGGTGCCGACCGAGGAAGAGACGCTGGACGAGTACACGTCCGTGTATGGGCCTGCTGCGGAGAAACGCATCTGGAGTGGTCGAGGCAAGGTGCAAGAGGCTGACTTGAGGATCAAGCATGGCGAGTACCTTCGAGAGATGTTACCCAAGTTTAATCGGTTGCGTCGGGGGGACGGTGCGTGATGATTGGGTGGCGAGCGATGCACTACGCCTGGTACTTGCGCCAGTGGTGCCATAAATCAAACCGGACCATGATGCTCCCAAACTGTCGACCAAGAAATATTCAATAGCAGACATCGTCGTCGATACACAGTCACATAGCAGACAGGTTCTGGGTCGTATCCAACTCTTAATCACAAGGATCGTACAAGCTTGTCGTAGAAGGCTGAGAGTACAGGCTTGGCATGGAGCATGTTACCATACTTCTCCATTGCTCGGAGAAACGCTTCCTTGACCTTAGGTGACTTGCAGTGTTGCACGAGGATAGTAAGTTCGACTTCTCGAACATCAGGGTACCTATTCATACTTGATCAGGCATGAACCTATGGTCATGAGGGGTCACTAACTTGGACGTGAAGACGGAGAATGTTTCATCTAGGACATTTGTCTCAGTCATTCTTGCTTTGATAGCCGCTAGCGCTTTAGCCTTGAGATCCTTGTTACCGAGCTAAGAACAATCTGGAGTCCGGCATGATTTGAATATATTTTATATCAATGCTCACGAAATCTGCCAGTCGGTACATCGATTTCGGTGAGCACACAGGTTGCTCGCCTTCAACGGATCTCGCACGGAGGTGCCGACGACCGGGTTCGACTTGCGACTTGAGTTCACAGAATTTGACATTGCCAGTATAACAATACCACAAGAAGGCATGCCAACTGCGATCCCGTTAGGTGCCATACAGTGCCGAGCGACGACGTATCGCTCACGTGGTGTGGGCTGCGAACTTGACCCAGACTGTTCGTTCGTAGCTGGATGGGGGTTCATTCACAGTTTGTTTGGGTTCCTCAACCCGGTCGACTGGTTCGAAGGAAGATAAGGAGCCACTGGAACTTTCGCTGCCACTTTCAGATTGCTGACCTGTCCGGGTTATTGAAGTAAGCGGCGCGTGCAAGCAAGATGGGGAAAGGTCTACCCCCAAAGGTAGCCAAGTCATGCTCATGGCCCGAGTTGCCAGGTGGTGATCCATCTTCGTCTACATCCTCGAAATCACTATCCAGCTCGTAATCATAGTCTCCCGGACAAGAAATTTCCCGGACAACTTTCGTGTCGGTGTTTTCGAGCGTCGCTAGTGCATGCGTCCAACTTTCCCTGAGGATAGCTTGGGGACTATCAGCTAAACATGCTTGAAGATTAAACCTTCACTCACAGGATGACATGTCGACGTGTCCTTCCATGACGGCGAGTG